>BSBK01013578.1:0-63454 GCA_027943335.1 Chamaecyparis obtusa | reverse complement strand
GATGAACACATTGAGAAATTAGTTGAAGAGGAAACTGAGGAACAAGTACCATTTGGTGAAGGTGTAGATGAAGAGGCCACCGAGTCTGAACAACATGAACAAGAAGAACCACCTAAGGTTACAAATGGTAAAAGAAAACTTGTTGATACTTCAACCCGGACTAGGACAAGATCAAAAATTGCTAGTTCACCACTTTTGAAGAAAGGTGTTGAAAAGATAAAAATGCCCACATTGACACAGACATATCATAAGAGAAAAAAAGGCCACCACCGAAATGCTCAAACCAAAAAGGAGAAGAAAACTAATTAGAGAAAAATATGATAATGATTCAAAAGAGGAGAACAATGAACAATTTCATGTTGTAGTGAATAAAGGACCTCAAACAATTGATGAATTTGTAGAAGGCATAAAGAAAAATGGAAGACTTGGTACCCCTAAGCTTCAAAGGTATCCCCATTTGAGTACCAAGGATTAGGATAAGCATGATGAAGCTATAATAAGAATGATGATTAATTTTTGAAAGAGTTCCAGTTGAATTTTCAAGAAACATACCAAAATAATTGTATGATAAAGTTTCTACTAGATGGATTTATGTGCTTACAACTAAGAAAAGGATGAGAGAAAGGTCACTAATTTTGGTAAGATCTAATTACTCTATTCCTAAAATTGATGAAACCTTGAAATAATATGAAAAATATTTTTTGATGAAGGCTAGGTCATTTAAGATTATTCAAGGAAGATTTCAAGAGGTAGATGATGAAAGCATAAATATATGGACTAAAATCCTAAGTCTAGTAGAGAAAATTGAGGCAAATACATCGGCAGTTGATAGCAAGCAATCTCAACCGAGCGTAAAAGTAGGAGAACCAATAACTATCGAGTGTGAGAAATTCACATCTCAGATATTGAGTAGCCCATGGAGGAAACTAATGTAGAAGATTTTCTAATTGTTGCTTGCAATATTATGGAAGGAATCCCAGATATGTTGACTATACTAGGAGATGAAGAAAAAATAATTGAAAATATAATAGGAGACAAACCTGACAAAGAGGCTAAAGAAGATAAAGTGATAACCGGTGCTACCAAAAACCTTGGCAAAGAAGAAGCAACCGAGGTAGCCTAAGAAATGTTACCAAAAACTCTACCTATACTCGTACAAGATGTTGATATAGAAATTGAACAATAAACTAAGGAAGCTCCACTTGAGAAAGTGATAGATACAAATAAAGACAAGGGTGAGGAAACATGTAAGGGGACCGAGCATGATGGAGGAGATGCACAAAGTGAAGCGCACATCAAGACCAATGATACTACAGAAAATGTTCAAGACACACAAACAGAGACAATGGTAGACACTTCTACCAAAGACACAAGGTCACAAGCCCGTGTACCGTAGAGTATAGAATCAACAACCAGGAAAAATAAGGAATAAGAACACTCCACCAAGTGACCAAAGACAAATATAGAGCAAAAGGCTTAAGTCTCTATTGCACAATCTCCCACATCTAGTGTGTAAGATAAAAAGAAGAAAATGAAGCGAGGAGGTAAGGATCCAGTCACACTTGATGAGATAATCAAAATACCAACATGTGACCCAAGGGCACTTGCTCCTCAAGCTGTTAGGAAGTTTGGAGAGCTATCCACCTAAAAAGAAGCTCAAGAAAAGATGAGAAAAGAACATAAGAAAACAAAGGTGCTAGAGGATGCCAAGGAAATCCTAATGCAAGTTTCCCAAATGTCAATGTAGATGAATTATCACCCATCATTGACCAACTTGCACTGCTTGTCGAGACCATCAATGACCCAACTATTGATGCCAAGAAGATGATTGAAGAGTGAGCCAAACAAAAGATTTAGTACAAGCTAACTGAAAATATCAGCCAAGAATTGACAGTGAGAAAGGTAAAGCTTTCAGAAGTAGTAAGTACTGAATTAGAAAGCATTAATAAAAATATTATTACAAAATTTAAATAGTTATGCACTCTAGATTACTTCACTACCAAGGTTAGTTAAAAGATAAGGAATTTAGATGAAGATCTCAAATCTAGTGCAAACTAGTCTAACAACTGAGCAACATGCATTTCAAGTGCATTATTCAAAGGTTAATCACATTTAGTAGTTAAGACTAGAATTGAGAAAGGAAGAGGACTGAATCAGAGAATAGGTAACCGAGCTACATGCTGAGTTACTATCGCAATTAGAAGTGATGTAGAAACATGTGACAAAGGAAAATAAATTGATTACCACCCCTGAGATCTCAGTCACAAAAAACACTTTTGACATGCATGCACAAGTGAGCTTAGAGCAGCTAGCTCTAGAAAATCTAATGGAGGAATGGGAAAAACTTATGGATAATCTCAAGAAAACCCATCCCAAGATTTTTGATGAATTTTAAGTACAATTATTTGTCATTATTTCAAAAAAGGGGGGAAACATATGTCTATATACCATCAAGAGCATGTTCAAAGGGGGAGTTCACCAAGTTTACATATTTTTGGTTTGTAAATTTTCAAGTTTGAACTTTTATAGTTGGCATACACATATAAGATTTTGATACTAATGCCAAAGGGGGAGAATGTTACTTCTAAATGGATTGAGTGTTGTCATTAGTTTTTCATTTGTATAGTCAATAAACAAAGCAAGATAGTTCAGTCGATTATAACTACGTAGTAGTCACCGAGTACAAAGGTTACTGAGTACAATGGTCATTGAGTACACAAGATTACCAAGAACCAGTATATACTGAGACCGAGAGACAACAGTTACCGAGTAATCTAGAGTTCTCATAAAACCTTGGAATGCCACATAGTTAAAGGTGAACAAATTTTTTCGAGAAATAAAATGGTTTACCAAGATCAAGGTGAATATTTATTGCAGATGTAATCATTTAATTAATGATGATTCCTATGTAATGATAATCTAGGTTAATCATATGAACCATTGATCTCAAGTTTTCTAAGATAGTGTCAAACCCTAATTAGGTCAAATTAGTTTGATATAATTATTGTAAAGATGTCATTTTGATATGTATCATCAAGAAGTAACCACACACAAGGACATCTGAAGATCAGATAGGGTTATGTTAAAGTATTGACAAAATATTCAGTTTCTCAGAAAAAAAAATTAAGGCTACCGAGCAGTATAGAAGGACATATTCATTACAACAAGGTGATATCATTATTGTACTTAATGGATCTGATATCAACAATGTATGTTGTTTTTTCATACAGATCATACATCACTTTTACTCTCTAACAATTGTAGCAAACTCAAAATCTCCTAACAAAGTGGACTTAATAGTTTTTTTCTTAAATCTCTTAAATGAGTGCACATTTGAATATTGTTGCTAAAATCCTTTAACAAAGTAGATCTAGCTAATCTTATTGTTACTCCTAACAAGGTAAGATCACCAAAAGTGATCAATCTTTGTAAGCCTTAACTGACAACTTTATTTCTGCAGAAGTGAAGATTTGTGGGTTCCATCCCCATCATAGTTTAAATACCTTCTAACAAGGGTTTCTACAATACCAAAATACATGTTTCATGTGTATGAAGTTTTATGTATGCTTTATTGATTTGGTTACATCCATTTACATTTTAGTTATAATATTAAGTGTATGGTGAATGCAATTGATACAATTGGTTATTGAAGTACATGTTTACAAGGATTTAGTTTGAAAATTTTTAAGGGTATTGATTCACCCCTCCCCTCTTAGTACACACCTTTCCATAATTCCAACAAAGATTAGATTATTGAGTAGAAGAAATAGTTACCCAAGGAGATACCAAAGCAACTCAAGGAAATTTTAGAGAAGAAAGTGCTAAATAAATCTAGTGAAAAGGAATATCTTCACTACTTCATCAGGTGAAGGGGTTAACCACTTGAAGATATTGCATGGATGCCAACCTCAAACATACAAAAGAAATGTAGTACTAGAGCATTGATGAGTTCATGGACATGATTCCATGAACAAGTCTTTTTTTCCTTGGGAGTCTAATGTAGGTGCATAAAATTGTATTTTTTTTTCTAGTCTTGTTCTAATGTTTCTAGATAGAATAAAGCATGGCTATAAATTCCTCTAAATCAATTTTGTTTTAAAAAAAACTAGGAGGTTAGAGGGAAAATAGGAATCATTATTTACTTTCAAAAATAAAGGGAAATGTATGATATTAGGTTTGGGCTTGAATTAGTTAATATGTCTATATAAATAATGCCTTATAGTAACAACAAGAGAGGAGAGTTATGGATAAATTCCACTATAAATTGTCAAGATAAATACTCTCTCATTTTCTTATGTTATTATTAGTAGTTTATATTTTTAGTTTGCATGTTTATTTTAGGTTCTAGATGTGCACCACATATTCTAGTAGAACTTTAAGAGATTCTCAAGAATAGTATAAAAATAATGAGTGATAATAGTGAGGATACATATGCTAATGTCAAATAATTATGCATTTCTTAATGAAACTATAAAGATCCTGATCCAATTCGGAAGCCAATAGTTTACAGCTGGAGATCTATGAGCAATACATTGATAATAATAAGTAGGTGCCCAATTTATTCCTCTTGGGTTCAACGTTACACACAAATTCCTAAAAAACTTTATGTTTAGGAGTGGTTTCTTATAGCATATTTAGAATAAAATGAAAGAAAATTTATAATCATTCGAAATAATTCAAGGTAGGATTGTCCCAAACATCCTCGATAAACAAAGATGAATAAAAGAATGGACAATAGAGATTGGATTTTGACATATTGGTCTCAAATACTCTTTCATTTGTTGATTTAGAAGTGGAAAATAATTTGGATGTGTTTAATAATGTAATAAGAAAAATTTCCACATTGGTGTTTTACTTTGAAGGATTTATCATAGAAGCCATAGAATTTGTTGATGTCAAATATGAATAAAAATTGTAGAGGATCATGGTGTTATTTGTATATTCAAGGGTTTCTAGCTGATTCTTTCTGATCTGCATGCTTGGATCACTCACCAGTGGGAGCCTATCATTTCTGGAACTATAACATTTTCCATCTAGAAAGGGGCTTTTTCATAGCTAAGTTTGAGAATTCTGAAGATAAGAATCTGATTCTATGTGATAATTTTTTTTAGCTAGGATGTCTAGCTCATGCTCATGTTGAAGCCTTGGCATCTTGACTTTGATGCCTCTTCTGAGACTTTCTCCAAGGTTCCTACTTGGGTGAGGCTTCCCCACCTCCCTCTTCATTTTGGGGTAGACTCTCTACTTCAGATTATGGGTGAGGCTCTTGGGGACTTTCTGATGGTTGATGTGGAATATGGTGATATTCTTCATTCTTCTTATGCTAGGATTCTAGTTGATTTGGATTCCTCCAAGGGTCTTCTAGAAAATATTATGCTGAAGCATCCTAAAGGGTCCTAGATCTAATCCTTTGATTATGGACTCCCCTTCAAATACAATAGATATTTTAAAATTCATCACTTAGCATATCAATATGGATTGGAAAAGGTTTAAAACCTACTTCTTGGTGGAAGGGGGCCTCCTCCCAACATTACTCTATTGTGAAGGACTCGTCTGTTAGAAGCTTTTCTCAAGTTGTTTCTTCTTCTCAAGAGAATGTTGAGACCAATGTGCCTCTTGGGACCACTGCTGGCTCTTCCATGGGTGTAGATTCCACCCTTGGAACATCTCTTTGTACAAAATTAGTTGTTCAGGGTTCTATTTGTTGTGAGGCTTCTACTCCTCCTCTTGGAAATGCTTCATTGGTGTTAGGAATGGGAACACTGAGAGGGAGGGTGGGGTGAATCAGTGTTCACTATATTTTATCTTTTTGCTTTAATCTTTAAACTGAACTTAATTGCTTAAGTACATAAAGAAGCATACACATAAACATGAAACATGAAATCAACACATGAAACCAATATGGTTATGGGGAAACCCAAACAGGTAAAAACCCTGGTGGGATTTGAAACCCACTAATATTATGAACTAGTGTTTTGTGATCCTTGTTAGAAGATTCTTAACCCTCTTAGGAGCTGCTTTACAATGCATTAAGTACAGTAGACCTTGTCAAGGGTCAGACCCTGTTACGAGTCTTTTACAATAGTTCATGTTAGGGGAGTGGATGCACTATTCTAGAGCTCACTGCTCAAGTGGTGAAGGCTACAACCTTCTGATTTCAGATACACACTATATCTACTGGATGAACTGTCATTGTGACACTGGTTGTCAGATCAGTTCCTTTGATGCACTAATGCTTTGACCTCTTACAAAGCTCTAATACATCTTATAGTGTCTTCTCACACTTCTTCTTTTCTTTTCACAACTCTCTATCCACTTGGATTCTAATTACAATTGGTGCATCTCATATTTATATGTGCATACAAAATAAACAACTAGGTCAGCCCTTAAACCTATTACATACAATGCTCCCAATTGAATTGGCTCAAATGTGTTTACAAAAAATATATATACATGTTGAAAACCTAATTATAATGGATGCATAGCCTTTACATCATTACATTATAACCACAATTCAAAATGATAATAGTTGACTGCTTGCTCTATTCTTCACTGGCACACATTGGCTATGCAACTTCAACTGCCCATATATTCCTCATACTTGCATATCTGATTATGCACTCATAAAATAAGCATGAATATAGTCTAACCAACTTAAATTCTAAGGCAAATATGAAAACTCATTCATACACATGTGTGTTAGGAATAGTCCCAAGAGATAATTGAGAGGGGGGGGGGGCTGAATTATTTATCTACAAGATTCAATTCTTTATCCAATTAAGTATACTTAAACATAAAGTATAAACACAATGAAAGAAAACATGAGCACAACACCAATATTTTGGCTATGGGGAAACCCAAATAGGTAAAAACTCTGATGGGAATTGACACCCACTAATATTCTATACTACTATATTATGATCCTAGTTAGAAGATCCTTTACCCTGTTAGGAGTAGCTTTACAATATATTATGTATAGTAAACTTCATCAAGAGTCAAACCCTATTAGGGATCTTTTACAATAGTCCCTGTTAGGGGAGAGGATGCACTATCCAAGAGTTCACTGCTCAAAGGGCCGAAGGCTACAACCTTCTGAATAATAGATACACACTATATCTGGATCTTGGTGAACTACACTTTGACCTACTTGTCTAGATCAGTTCCAATGTATAGCACAAGTACTCTTCTTGGTCACATAGACCTTCTTCTAATGGTTCCACACTTCGCACACTCTTCTCTTCTCTTCTTAATCAACCATGAACCACAGTTCAACAATCACAAATGACTGCCTATAAATATCTTCTCTCTAAATGATATGATCAAGTCAGCCTATTAGAACCACCTTGAAATCATATTATAGAAACCATAACAAACTTATATAAACATTTTGTCAGCTCTACTATGCACGCAACACAATCTAGGACCTATCCAAATACATAATTGTATATGCACGCTACACACTATTAGCTCTACCAAAACAACTGGATCTTTCTGCTCAAGTTGAATTACTTCATGCACTCTTAGCCAAAAATCAATAACTCTTCTCTAAGCTTAACTCCAAGGGCACATAACCCAAATATGGGTGCAACTCCTGAACAAATAAAATCTCTATCAGTTCTTCTGAATAAACATAGGAAACTGCTATTGGCAAATAGTGATTGCATAATTTCACTTCTACTGAATATCAGACTATTTTTCCATAACTAAAACATCACTAACATGTCTTCAACATATATCCAAGCACACAAGGCTCCATGATAGCTATACAAAAAACCATACACGGAACACTGCCTGTTACTCTGTCAGGAACACTACTGACACAAGCTGCTATATAACTGTCTATACTAACAGTTAACCTTTGCACCCATGATATCATGATGACATCATGTCCATGCTACATATACTAAAATCTTACTACATAATACTTCCATGCATGCTACTTTCCATATGTTTTCATCAATGAAAAACATACAGTCAGTACTGGCCTGTTGGCAAATCTCCTACAATCTCCCCCTTTGGCATTGATGGCAACATGTGGAATGAAAAACCACCACCAACCCAAATGAACATTTCTTTTATAAAATTCTCCATTTCCTCTTCAAAACTCCCCC
This sequence comes from Chamaecyparis obtusa, assembly GCA_027943335.1. Taxonomy (NCBI): domain Eukaryota; kingdom Viridiplantae; phylum Streptophyta; class Pinopsida; order Cupressales; family Cupressaceae; genus Chamaecyparis; species Chamaecyparis obtusa. The sequence continues at coordinate 55,343 of BSBK01013578.1, read as the reverse complement.
AAAGATGAATCATCCATCTGCTACAATAATTTCTAATATTCTCCATTTCCTCAACTGAACTGTTGTCATAACTAAATACTGCTCCCCCTTAGTATATTACTCCTCCTTTTTACATATATTTTTCATGACTCTATATTACTCCCCCTTTGACATCAATGGAAAAAGGGCACAATTTATTTTAAGCACTGGTACTACTCCTGAGGTAGAGTAGTCAACCTCCCATCAGTCCCTGAGGACTGATGCCTTTCCTTCTTCCTTCTAAGAAGAATTAGGGAAGGGAATTACTCCCAACTTCTCCTTGAGATACTCAAAAGAATCCTTTGGAAAAGGCTTTGTGAAAATGTCTGCCAACTGATCTTTAGTACTCACATAGTCCATCTTGACTTTTTTCTCTGCCACTCTCTCTTAGGAAGTGATACTTGATTTTAATGTGCTTTGTCTTTGCATGCATCACAAGGTACTTTGACATATTCATAGTGCTAGTGTTATCACAGTAAATAACAATAGGATAATCAATCCGAATTCCAAAATTTTTTATCATCTGCTTGATCCAAAAAATTGTAGAATAATTCAAGGCTACTCCAACATATTCTTCTTTTGCTATTGACTGAGAAATACAATTTTGTTTCTTGCTTTTCCAAGTGACAAGTCTATCACCAACAAACATTTCTCCACCTGATGTACTCTTTCTATCATCAATGCGTCCTACCCAATTTGCATCTATGTATAGATGAAGCTCAACATTGTCTAAATTAGGATACCATAGACCATAGTCTATAGTGCCTTGCAAGTATCTAAATATCCTTTTTACTACCATGAGGTGACTTTGTTTAGGCTCTACTGTAAATCTTTGAACTATTCCAACTGCATTGGAAATATCAGGTCTAGTCTGAGTAAGATAAATAAGTTTTCCAATCATAAACTTGTACAAAGCTATATCTACTACTAGTGAGTCATCTTCTTTTGTAATCTTGCATCTAATAATCATAGGAGTCCCTACTAGCTTGCAATCATCCATCTTGATTTTCTTTAATATTTCTTTCACATACTTGGATTGATTAATGAAAATACCTTTCTCTGTCTGCTGCACATTCAATCCCAAAAAGTACTTGATAGGGCCAATCATACTCATCTCAAATTCATTTTACATATCCTTAGCAAATTCTGCACTAAATTTGTCATTACCTCCAAAGATAATGTCATCAACAAATATAGCCACAAGAAGTAAACCTTCAGATTTCTCTCTAATGAATAGATTACAATCTACTACTCCTTTCTTGAATCCAATCTTTGTTAGATATCCATATAGTCTCTCATACCATGCTCTAGGGGCTTTCTTAAGTCCATAGAGGGCCTTCTTCAATCTTCATAGGGTGAACCCACAATAGTGGCTTACACTTTTTAGCCTAAATGGGCACTGAACTCTACATGTTGAGAAAAAATTTCAAATTCAGATGCATAATTTCATTGAGCTGCTCAAAATCAGAGGATGAAGTAAATTAGATTATTTTAGGATTTTCTATCTAGATTCTAAATATATTTTTTTAATTTATTTGAATACTTTTTTCTTTCTCCCACGAAAACTTGTATGGTGCTGAAAATGTCATTTTCAAATAGTAACATTGTTCTCATAGAGCATAACTTTTTTTGTAAAATAGATATGGATGCGATTCTTTCAAATTTAGTTTTGTAACATCCATACAGATGGCATGCAATTGGTTTGATGACATTATCACTATTATTGCATATTTTATTAACATTTGAAGCTGACTAAACCAAAAAATTTATGTACCTTGACTACATAGCTTATAACTTATTATGTATTTATCGAATTTCAATTATTATTTTTTTAATAGAAAGTAGACTCAAATATAGAGGGCACTATTATTTTTCAAAAAAAGTTTCCTTGTTTTACTATTTTTCGTTGAACGTCAAACTCAGAGGTTTATATTTGGTAAAAAACCTACATTCATTTAATGTCAAAAACCACACATAATAAATTTAAAAATAGTCAAATATATAATCATTATCTAAAGCTAGTTTTGAGTACTTGTTTTATGCAAAAGGACATCTTCTTATTCATCCATTTGATTAGCGTGCTTGAAGCCTGAAGCCATGAAATTCTAAGAATTTCTTCAAAACTTGCAACCATGGCCAAAACCAGGCATTTTTGATAGAAAGTACTTTCAATCAAAAGTACTTTCTATCGAAAGTACTTTGCCAAAAAATGCAAAATTTAGTCATTACTAAGCCAGTTTCGATCGAAAGTCATTTAGTTTCGATAGAAAGTCAAGTTTGACTTTCGATAGAAACCTATCTTGGCCTTTTTTATGTCATTTTTGATTAATAAGAATTAGGTATAGATAAATGTATATTTTTTTCAATTCATAAATCTAAAAGCTATTAAATAATTTGCATTTAGGAGAAGGAAGACATTTTGGCATGGAATAATTTTCTAAGTTGTGATGGGAAATAAAAAGAGAAGGCTAAACAAAAGTACATGACATTATTCAGAAGAGACTGAACAAAGACTACATAAAGAATCACGAAAAAGATATCATCGTTGGAAACAAGGTATGTCTAAGATGTCTCTAGATAGATATTTTAAGTTTATGGTCAAGACTTGTCTTAATGTTCATGTAAATATGATATTGTAGGTCTATTAGACTTAGCTAGACAAAATTGTAGATATATTTGGACTAATAGGACTTATTAGGATTAATTAGGACCTATTCTAGGACTATTAGGACCCAATTAGAATCAATGAGAACCAATTAGTACCTAATTAGACTCAATTAGAACTAATTATGACTTATTAAAACCCAATTAGACTCAATTATAATAAATTAGCACCTAATTAGACTCAATTAGGACCAATTATACTCAATTAAGACCAATTAGAACTAATTAGAACCAAATAGTACCTAATAGGACCTATTTGGACTAATTAGGACCTAATAGGATCTATTAGGACCTATTAAGACTAATTAGGACTTATTAGAACTAATTAGATCCAATTAGGACCTAATATGACCTATTAGAACCAATTAGGACCTAATTAGACTCAATTAGACCTAATTCTAGACTCAATTAGAACCAATTAGGACCTAATAGGACCTATTATGATGAATTAAGACCTAATAGAACCTATTAGGACCTAAAAGAACCTATTATGACTAATTAGGACCTAATAGAACCTATTAGGACCCAATAGGACCTATTACAACCCAATAGTCCACCTATTAGGACCTAATAGGACTTATTAGAACCAAATAGTGTTGGACCTAAGTAGACTCAATTAGAATCAATTAGGAACTAATAAGACCTATTAAGACCTAATATGACCTATTATAACCAATTAGGACCTAATTAGATGTAGTTAGAACTAATTAGGACCTAATTAATTGCAATTAGAAGCAATTAGATCCAATGAGACTCAATTAGATATTATTAGAACTAATTAGGACCAATTAGGACCAATTAGGACCTAATATGGACCAACTAGACTCAATTATGACCAATTAGGAATAATTAGGACCTAATTAGGACCTATTAGATTCAATTATGATCTATTAGATCTAATCATACTCAATTAGGACCAATTAGGACCTAATATGAACTATTAGAATCAATTAGGACCAATTAGACTTAATTGGGACCAATTAGACTTAATTGGGACCAATTAGGACCTAATATGGACCAATTAGGACCTAACATGACCTATTAGATTCAATTATGACCTATTAGATCTAATTATACTCAATTAGGACCAATTAGGACCTAATATGACCTATTAGACTCAATTAGGACCAATTAGACTCAATTGGGAATAATTATGATGAAGGGTGCTCCCCTTAATACCACAAACACATAACAGAAATAGAGAAACAACAACAATATGCAAGAACAGAAAATTGGCTTCTTATTATCTCCACAAATGTGGAATTACAAACTTTCAGAATTACAATATGCAAAGCCACATGGGCATTCCCTTACAATATTCTATAGGACAAAGCCTCGAATCAATACCCAGATCTACTACCCAGAACTATTCTGCACTGCCTAAGACAATAATACAACCTTCCTTATATAGGCAATTTTCCACCGCCTAGGAAGGTTCCAGAATTTTAGCCAATAAGGCCGACCAAACTTAGAATTATTTTATTTTACATTTCATTACATCATAGTCGGCTCAAGATAACCTTTGAAACCCGAACAGAAATTTTGAAGAAAATTATTTTTCGCTATTTCAGGTGGCCCAACTTCCGAAGACCATAAGTCATCACCAGTTGAACCGATCGGCTATTATAACCCCATTTCAAAAATGCCACGAAGTGCTCTACAGGCTTGACCCGTGCAAGCGCCCCTCACCCAAATTTTGGACCTCATCCGGGGCCTCTAAAGCCTTCAAAACTGAGTTCAAAGTTTCTGTACCCTGCTGCCAATACCGAAAATCTTCAATATCTTCCAATATACACTTGATCTGGCAATGAAACTTTACTGGTAGACTTATATGACCAAAATGAACCTCTAAGAAAGAAATCAGATCATTCTGAGCACATACAAAAATTACCAAAAATAGTAACTTTCCATAAATAGCAGCTCTACACAAAATAACCCTTAAAGAATATAAAAAAAAAAATAGAAATATTTTTTGGGTGATGCAAGATTGCTCTTACACCCAGGATGCTCCTGCATCAGACACCAGGGGTAATTTGAGAAGTGACCCTGTCACAACTCAAGTGTGCAGAGGAAAACCAAGAAGGTTAACCTCCTCCTTTGTTAGCCATGATGAATCTTCAACAGGTCATCCTTTCCACTTGACCAGATATTCTTCATATGTCCTCTTCCTTGTGCTTCTGCCAACATGACTATCTAGTATATCTTCAATCTCCTTAGTGTCTGAACTAGTTGCTGGAATACTCCACTGTGCCGCGGTGATCTCATCTTCAACACCTCCTTCATGATACTCTATCAGATCTGAAATGTTAAACACTGGCGAAATATTTAGCTCGGTAGGTAATTCTACCTCATATGCATTTTTTGAATCATGTTTCTTCAGTATCCTACATGGTCCAAACTTCTTCATTTTCAGCTTGTTATATGTACCAACTGGAAACCGCTCCTTCCGCAAATGAACCATGACTTCATCACCGACCTGAAATTCCTTATACCTCCTTTTCTCATCTGCCTTAGCCTTATACTATGCATTCATCATGATAATATGCTTCCTCACCTCTCCATGGATGTTCTTCAAGTGGTCTGCAAAATCTTTAGCTTCAACACTACTTATTTCTCCTTTATCTATCTTCCTCAATTCAGATGCATTTCTTGGACTACTTCCATATACAATCTGGAATGTTGATTTACCGGTGCTCCTATTGACAGAATTATTGTATGCAAATTCTGCCTGTGGTAAAATCAAATCCCATCCTGTTGGCTTATCTCCAACCAAACATCTCAGCAAATTTCCCAAACTCCTATTCACCACCTCTGTCTGTCCATCAATCTGTGGATGATGTGATGAACTGAACTTCAAATCTGTCTTCAACTTCTTCCACAATGTATGCCAGAAATATCCAACAAACTTAGTATCTCGATCTGAAACTATGGTCTTTGGCAAACCATGAAGTCTCACTACTTCTCTGAAAAACAATTCTGCTACATGAACAGCATCATTAGTCTTCTTGTAGGGAATGAAATGTGCCATCTTTGAAAATCTGTCAACCACCACAAAAATTGAATCATGTCCCCGCTGAGTCCTCGGTAAACTAAGAACAAAGTCCATGCTAATATCCTCCCAAGGCTTCTCTGGTACAGGTAATGGCTGATACAATCCTGTATTCTGCTTCACTCCTTTTGCCATCTGACATACTCTGCAACTCTGTACAAACTTCTTCACATCTTGCTGTAATTGTGGCCAATAATAATTTTCACTAACCAAAGAAAGGGTTTTGTCACGACCAAAATGTCCAGCCAATCCTCCGCTATGCTTCATCTTGATGAGATTCTCCCTCATAGAACTTCATGGAATGCACAACTAACTCCCTCTGAATAGCATATCATCCTGGATGATGAAATCCAACCATTTCGTCCTGTCTAGAGTAACAGGTTCTGTACAAGCTTTCCAAGCTTCACCAAAATCAGGATCCTCTGGATACAAATTCTTGAGTTCCTTGAACCCAACCACTTCAATCTGCATTTTTGTCAGCAATAGTTTCCTTCTCCTAAGAGCATCTACAACCCTATTAGACTTTCCACTCCTGTGTTTCAAAACAAATGTATAACTCTGCAAAAACTCAACCCATTTCAAATGCCTCTGATTCAACTTTCCTTGACTATTCAAATATTGAAAAGCTTGATGATCAGTATACAAAACAAACTCCTTAGGAAGTAGATAATGTCTCCACTTCTTTAATGCCTGAACTATAGCATAAAATTCCTGATCATAAACAGAATATTTCCTCTTGGCATCATTTAACTTCTCACTGAAATAAGCAACAGGTTTACCTTCTTGGCTCATAACATCTCCTATTGCAGTACCACTAGCATCACAATCTACTTGAAACACCTTATTAAAATCTGGAAGTGCTAAAATAGGTTGTTCTGTAACTTTTTGTTTCAACAATTGAAAACTCTTTTCTACCCCATTAGTCCACTTAAATTCTTTTCTATCCCCTCTCATTGTTTCAGTTAAGGGTCCACAAATATTGCTAAAATTTCTGATAAACTTTCTGTAAAAGCTAGCTAGACCATGAAAAGATCTTACCTCAGTAGCATTGCTTGGAGTAGGCCATTCGAGGATAGCCTATACCTTCTCTGGGTCCATTTTTAGACCTTCTGCTGAAACTACAAATCCCAAATACACTAACTCTTTCTTCACAAAACTGCACTTCTTCAAATTAATCAACAATTTCTCTTCTCTCAACTTCTCAAATACCATACGAATATGCATCATATGCTCATCCAATGTCTTACTAAAGATCAAAATATCATCTAAGTAAACAATGACAAACTTACCCATAAATTCTTTTAGAACCTCGTTCATGAGCCGCATGAAAGTGCTCGGTGCATTGGTTAGCCCAAAAGGCATGACTAACCACTCATACAGTCCTTCCTTTGTCTTGAAGGAAGTCTTCCATTCATCTCCCTCCCTGATCCGAATCTGATGATATCCACTTTTCAGATCTATCTTTGAAAAATACACAGCTCCACTCAAACAGTCCATAATATCATCCATTCGTGGCAATGGAAACCTATACTTGATTGTGATCTTGTTTATTGCCTTAGAATCTGTACACATCCTCCATTCTCCATTCTTCTTTGGTGCTAATACTGTAGGTACAGCACAGGGGCTCAGACTCTCTCGAATCAACCCCTTCTGCAATAACTTGTGTACTTGTCTATTCAACTCTTCACTTTCTGCAGGTGTCATTCTATGTGCTGCCTTGTTTGGCAAACTGGCTCCTGGAATCAAATCCATCTGATGACTGATCTTCCTTACCGGTGGTAATCCATCAGGTACAGTATCAGATACAATATCCTGAAACTCATTCAACAAATCTACAACCTCTACAGGTACATCCTCTACTTCTTCTTTAGCAACTTTTGGAATTAAAGCAAAACACACATGCTCATGCCTCATACCATCTAGGAATTTTCTTCCATCAACAAATGTTATTCTTGCATTACCACATACCTTTTCTTCGGTCTCCTTCAATGGTTTTAGCTTATGTCGCACTCCATCCTTTGTGAGGGAATAGGTATTCGCACGACCATCATGTACAGCACATCTGTCAAACTGCCACGGTCTACCCAATAACATATGACATGCATCCATAGAGATGATATCACATAGTACCTCATCTTGGTACCCGCCGATCTTGAACTTCACTAGGCATTGTTCATTGACCATGACCTTGTGGTCATCCTATACTTAGGCAATCCGATATGGATGTGGGTGTTTCTATCTCTTGAGCTTCAACTTTGTCACCATCTCTTCTGACACCAAATTGTCAGTGCTTCCACTATCAATAATCACATCACAACATTTACCTTCACACTTGCACCTGGTGTGAAACAAGCTCCTCCTTTGCTCAGGTTCATTCTCACCACTCAACAGGACTCTTTTGTTAATCAACATTTCTCCTCTTTCAGCATCTTCAGAATTTGATGATCTGGCATCTTCATCTACATGTGCAACTCTGGCCTGGCCTTCATTTCTCCTGTCTTTTCTACCTTGGCACTGAGGACATTCAAATGCCCTATGACCTTCTTCTCCACAGTGAAAACATGTTCCACGGAAGCCACCTCTTCTAGATCCTTGTCCTCTTCCCCTTCCTCTTTGATCTCTATTATTCTGATCCTGGAAGTGATTGGAATTGTTTCCTCTCTGATTCTGACTGCTACTAGCCTCATCCTTCTTTTTGGGATCTTCATTTCGGCCACCATATGACCATCCACCAGATCATCCACCGTGACCTCTTCCATTTTGTCTGCTCTCAAACTTCTTGTTCAGCTTTTCCTCTACTTTTAGGGCAAACTGGTATGCCTCTTCAATACTGTTCATTCGAACCAGATTCAGCTCCTCCTAAATGCTTGGCCTTAACCCATTAAGGTATCAGGCAACTTTCTCTTTATCAGCTTCTGCATGGCCTGTTCTGATGAGAAGTCGATAGAACTCCTCTGTATACTCCTGAACAGATCTTCCTGCTTGCTTCAAACTTTGCATTTTCTTCAGTAGGTCAAGCTCATAATCAACAGGAATGAACTGTCACTTCAATTTATCCACCATCCGATCCCATCTCGTGATTTTCTCCTTTCCCCTTCTATTTCGCTCAAACTGAATCTCTTGCCACCATATCTTCGCATGACCTTTCAGTCTGGCCTTCACAAATTTGACCCTATCAGGATCCTCAACATCTTCATACTCCAAATATTCTTCACATTCATTGATCCAGTCAATCAATTCCTCTGGGTTAAGATTTTCAGAAAATGTAGGAACCTCAATCTTAGGTCTTTTCCCAATCTTGGAAATTGCCCGAAAAAGTCTTTCTTCCTCCTGGTTCACAATTTCAACTTCTCCTTCTTGATATTCTTCTTCGGCTTCATCCTTGCTTTCATCTCTAACATTAAGATTCATTCCTTTTCAAATCTCTTCTTGCAATGCTCGCACTTGTCTCTGCAACTCTCTAACCTCAGGTGTCACAACACCAGGTCTTCCGCCACGTTCTCTTTGTGGAGGCATTTTCGAGATGCGCACTAAAACCCTAACCACGGTCCTAGTGCAAACTGCCTCACAGTCGGTGATCTATTTACACACTCAAGAACCCCTGCTCTGATACCACTTGATGAAGGGTGCTCCCCTTAATACCACAAACACATAACAGAAATAGAGAAACAACAACAATATGCAAGAACAGAAAATTGGCTTCCTATTATCTCCACAAATGTGGAATTAAAAACTTTCAGAATTACAATATGCAAAGCCACATGGGCATTCCCTTACAATATTCTGTAGGACAAAGCCTCGAATCAATACCCAGATCTACTACCCAGAACTATTCTGCACTGCCTAAGACAATAATACAGCCTTCCTTATATAGGCAATTTTCCACCGCCTGGGAAGGTTCCAGAATTTTAGCCAATAAGGCCGACCAAACTTAGAATTATTTTATTTTACATTTCGTTACATCATAGTCAGCTCAAGATAACCTTTGAAACCTGAACAGAAATTTTGAAGAAAATTATTTTTCGCTATTTCAGGTGGCCCAACTTCCGAAGACTATAAGTCATCACCAGTTGACCCGATCGGCTATTATAACCCCATTTTGAAAACACCACAAAGCACTCTACAGGCTTGACCCACGCAAGCTCCCATCACCCAAATTTTCGACCTCATCTGGGGCCTCTAAAGTCTTCAAAACTGAGTTCAAAGTTTTTGTACCCTGCTGCCAATACCGAAAATCTTCAATATCTTCCAATATACACTTGATCTGGCAATGAAACTTTACTGGCAGACTTATGACCAAAATGAACCTCTAAGAAAGAAATCAGATCATTCTGAGCACATACAAAAATTACCAAAAATAGTAACTTTCCATAAATAGCAGCTCTGCACAAAATAACCCTTAAAGAATATAAAAAAAAAAAATAGAAATATTTTTTGGGTGATGCAAGATTGCTCTTACACCCAAGATGCTCCTGCATCAAATTAGGACATAATATGGGCTCAATTAGGATGAATTAGGACCTAATATGGACAAATTATGACCTAACATGACTTATTAGGCTCACTTAGGAATGATTAGACTCAATTAGGACCAATTAGGACCAATTAGGACCTAATATGGACCAACTAGACTCAATTAGGACCAACTAGACTTAATTATGACCAATTAGAAACAATTAGGACCTAACTAGGACCTATTAGATTCAATGATGACCTATTAGATCTAATTATATTCAATTAGGACCTAATATGGACCAATACCTAATCTGACCTATTAGACTCAATTACGACCAATTAGAGTCAATTGGAACCAATTAGGACCTAATATGGACCAATTAGGACCTAACATGACTTATTAGACTCAATTAGGACCAATTAGGACCAATTAGGACCTAATATGGACCAACTAAACTCAATTAGGACCAGTTAGACTCAATTAGGGCCAACTAGACTCAATTATGACCAGTTAGGAACAATTAGGACCTAATTAAAACCTATTAGACTCAACTAAAACCTATTAGATCTAATTGTACTCAATTGGGACCAATTAGGACCTAATATGGACCAATTAGTACCAAACATGACCTATTAGACTCAATTAGGACTAATTGGACTTAATTAGGACCAATTAGGACCTATTATGGACCAACTAGACTCAATTATGACCAATTAGGAATAATTAGGACCTATTAGACTCAATTATGAGCTATTAGATCTAATTATACTCAATTGGGACCAATTAGGACCTAATATGGACTAATTAGGACCTAACATGATGTATCATACTCAGTTAGGACTAAATAGACTCAATTAGGGCCAATTAAGACCAATTAGGACCTAGTATAGACACGTGCAACTCCAACTGATAGCCTTTTCCAAGTAACTGTCCAACACTGAGAAGGTTACGTTCCAAACCATCAACATAGAGAACATCATCAGTACTGTTCTTTCCATCCAAAGTGATGGCTCCTCTACCAACTATGGGTTTAGGAGTGTTGTCTCCAAATCTAACCATACCACCATTCTATTTGTCTAGATGAACAAATCTTCCTTTATCACGTATCATGTGATGTGAGCAACCACTATCTATAATCCATTGCATCCTTATATCTGCTTGGGAGATTAATGCTAGCTCTTGTTCCTCTTTCTCAATTTTTTGATTTGTCTTATCAATCACTTTGTCTACCATAACAATGAATCCAATTTCTTCTTCTCCTGATTCATCATTAGAAACTCCATCTCCAGCATAGTAAGATTCCTTAGAGTACCTAGGTTTGTAATCCTTTTTGAACTTTCTAGCTCTAGTAGGGAACTTAGATGCAAAGTGACCGATCTTATTACATGAAAAAAAATTAAATGGTAATTGTTACTGAAAAATTCCCTATCATTCATTTTTGGCCACGGTCCTATTTTCCAAAGAAATGCTCAAGTGTCAAAAAGTCCAATGTGATTTTTGCCTTTTGACCTGAAAACCTAGTGTGTTTTCAACCTTCTCTCTAAGGGCTCAGGATGTTTCTTCCTTTTGGTTTGAAAGCTCAGTGTGTTTTCGACCTCCTCTTTGAAAGCTTAGTGTGTATTCAACCTTCATTCAGAAACCCTCTATGTTTTCACCCCCTTCTGTGTTTGGACTTCTTCCTCTAATGGCATATTTCCCAAGTGTGCAACTCTGATAGGCGGGTCCTAGTTCCTCAAAGTCATGCTAGTGCAGTGAAGATCGATGGTTAAAAAAATGTCTGGTGGTCAGTGGCTAAAATCTTATGGTTGGTCACATGATTGCATAGGCTCTTTCGAGCCCATGCGACCATGTGAAAAACCATCAATGGTTTCAGTGGTGACATCTTCGGTTATCGGGTAGCATATTTCGATTGGTCACATGATCGCATGGGCTCTTTTGAGCCCATGTGACCATGCGACAAATTGTCAACAGTCAATAGGGGCTTCCACTCTGGTGGTGGGCTTATAGTTTGGTGATGTGTCCACTTCTCAGTGGTTGGGTGGCGGTTGGTGAAGGTTGCAGTAGGCTTGGTATCATGTGGCCCTATAGATGCAAGATCTATGGTGGTCGCATGTTTACATGGGATCTTCTGATCCCATGCGATCATGTGACCACTGTTGGATTCTAAGTGGGCATTTCCTATGGTCGTGGGTCCAGTCAAGGTGTTTGGTTCCAGTTGGTCCATGTGGTATAGGTGGTGGATCTTGTGGGCTAGGTGTCTATGCGGTAGCAGAGGAAATTTTTAAAGGGTTTCTTTTTTTGCATGTTCATGGATATGATTTAGTAGGCCTCCAGACTTGGCAAAGAGCACAGTTGTGTAGTTAGCATGTTTTGCATGGTCGCTAAGTGGAGCTTGGGGTTAAGAAAAGTTAAAGTGACTTGGCGACCAAAGGGAGAGTGAGCCTGAGGTGTCTTACATGACCGGGAGGAATGTTTTCAAAGGGCTTGTCACATGATCGAATGAGGCTTTTTTATCTCATGCGACCAATGATATTTTTAAGCGGTGCAACCTATTTTCATGGGTTTTCTTCTGAGAGAGACACATGTGAGTACAGGTAGCTAAAAATTTATTAATTTGGAGGTGGTTGTAGTTAAAGAATTTGTAGAGGATTTTAGGCCACCATTTTGGGTCTTTTCTAGTATCTGATCAGATTTTGAGAGTATTCATGACTCAGTGGGCTTGCAGGGAGGTAGATGGATCAAGGTTGTTGATCTGCAGGCAGGATTAGTATAGGCATAGGCACGCAAGGAGAAATATTTGATCAGTTGGATATTTTTAGATGAACATTTATAATCTGATTTGAATGCTAGGGTTGGTTATTAAATTGAAAAATCTATAACCCTGGTTAATTTTTTTGACTCTTGCTTGAGTGCAGTTGAGTGATGTATATAACATTTTTTGGAACCTGTAGTGCTGAGAATCTGGCAATTGTAAAAAGATGGTTTCTTTCTCAGAGAGCAATTTGTGGCATTTTCATTCCCTTTGGCTTTCTACAATTGTAAAATTCCCATTGATTGTTCAAATATTGCAAAGTATTTTGTGACATTCTTGTTGTCCTTATGCTTTCTTGTCTGGATTATCTATTATTGGATCAAAGTGTATGCATGTTTTCAATGATATCTTAGTTTCCCTAATTCCTCTTTCTTTCAGCTTATATGTGTACTATTGTGTTTGATCTGATCTAAGTGAGTTTGTGGGTATCCTTTAGCCCCTGTCATTCTATCTATTTCCTATTTCCTTTTGCTAAAGAGAATGTCTGCTTGCAGGTCATAGGTTGTGTCCAATTTCTAGGCCTTCTTATGAAACACTTATGCAAGCCTATTCAATAAGTTGTAATCTCCCAGACCTAAGCCTCTCACTGGTTTCATTCCTCTATACTAAGATCCAAACCCTAGTTTCGATGCATCACCTAGTAGGATAGATTTGCTTTCAGTCATTTCCCTTTCCATGCACTCCTTCTATCCCTTTCCCTCAAAATTTTACTTTCCTATTTAAGAGAAAATCAAGGTGATTATCCAAGAGGAACTAGCCTAGAACTTGGAGGTCTCATCTTTGTTAGCAAAGGTCCCATAACCTTGAGATGATTCCCATGTTATACTAGATTATCAAGACTATGAGAGCTTGAGATCAGAGGTTCAAATTCAGTGTAGAACATTTCCGGCACACCCGGTGGGACTAAGAAGTCATAGTGTTCATAGTTATTGCTAGTTTTGATATGCATCTAGCAAGTTGCAGACCTTTGAGAGGTCATTGTTTCGCATATCTGGTGACACCAAGTTCAAATCTACTGGTTTCAAGTAGATTTAGTACCTAAGATGGATTACCATCCTTCTTTTCATGAGGGTATCCCTTCATTTCATGGAGGTTAGCAATAGTCATCTCATGCTTGCCCCCCACCCACCCAACTTCCAGCATCATGGCAGCATCAATACATAAACCAACAACCTCAAGGGTAGATTCTTTCCCTAAAAGAGCATGTTCATCATGCCCAGATCTAATAACAACAAGCTTTGGCTCAGAAGAATCAAGGTTATAGGAGGTATCTGGTAGAACAATACAAAAGAAATGAGGCCATGCTTGCTGAGGGGTTGGAAACACAAAAGAAACACTATGAGGAGGTATTGGAAAAACAAAAAAGGCATATGTGGACACAAGCAAAGGAGTAGTTTGATGCTAGGTGGAAGCAGTGTGAAGAAATCATTGTAGGATAGCAAAAAGGTCATGCAGCCCTTGCAAGTAATCTAGCCTCACTGAACAAAGTTTACAAAGAAAATTTAATTAAGGTTAGTGATGTTATGGCTGAAAAAGAGGAAGATTTCCAAAGAACATTAGCAGCTTAGAAGGATGCTTATGAGGAGTTGGAAGTTCATAAGAATAATTGTGAAAGGGTGGTTCAAGACCATAAAATTTTAATGGAAGCCATGTTAGATAGGGGCATTGAATTTCAGCTTGAGAAAGAATAAGAGTTGGGAGCCCATAAGGATTTTTATGATAAAGAAATACAAGAGAACAAAGCAATAATAGGGCTCTTGATTCTAAAGGGTGCAAATGATAAAGAGACTCATCGGATACAACTTGAGGAAGCTCTTTGTATAGAAGAGAAAGAGGCTATATCATAGTTATCTAATGAATCTTTTAATGGTTCCAAGCAGACCATCGAATTGGAGGCTGATTTATTTGGAGATTTGCCTTGTTTTGTTGAAGATGACAATGCTTCTAATGTGCCACCCATCTCATCTGCTGAAGAACAAAGAGAGGAATGTTCTCTTGAAAAGAAGCCTGCTGCTAAGAATGTTGATAAGAGAAATGATGTGTAAGAAGAAGCTCCTCTACATGAATTGGTAGTTGAAGATCCTAACAATAGTGAAAGGAGCCTCAAGTTCATTATTTCCAAGGGTTTCCCTTTAAGGTACTTAGCAAGAACAGAGGCCGGCCATGAAAATACAGTCATGTTTGTGTCCAAACATGAGTCTTCAAATGAAGCTGAGGCTGAGGGTGAACTTGCATTTCAGCAAAGGCAAACTCAAATCACTTATCTACCACTGGATAATGGAGATAAAAATCTATTGGTGGAGGTGAGTCAATTTGTTTATGTCCTTCAAGAGGTAGTGCATAAGTTCTTCATACAACTATGTGTACTTCCTTCCTTATTAGCTATCCTCCTACATGAGAAGTGCAATGCCCTAAGGAGGAAGGGTGGCTATTTCAACATCCCAGTGAATGGCTTTGTTTGACCAAGTTTTTGTAACTAGTTACTTTAGGATAGGTTAGTTTTTCCTACTTTCTTCTAGCTTTCTAGTTTAGTCTTTTCCTATTTTCCAAGAAGTGCTTGAGCATAGTTTTGTCCCTCTCCTTGTCAAAAAGTTTTTGTGTTCAAGAAATGACCCCATGCCCAATGGATTGTCAAGGCAACTGGTCTAAATGTTTGGCAGGCTGACATCCCATAGAGGTCACCAAAATGTTACCCAAAAATTCCCTATCATTCATTTTTGGCCAAGGTCCTATTTTCCAAAGAAATGCTCAAGTGTCGAAAAGTCCAGTGTGGTTTTTGCCTTTTGGCCCGAAAAATGAGTGTGTTTTCGACCTTCTCTCTAAGGGCTCAGGATGTTACTAACTTTTGGTCTGAAAGCTCAGTGTTTTTTCGACCTCCACTCTAAAATCTTAGTGCATTTTTGACCTTCACTTGGAAACCCTCTGTGTTTCTGCCCCCTTCTATGTTTCAAACTTCTTCCTCTAATGGCATATTTCCCAAGTGCGCAACTCTGACAGGTGGGTCCTAGTTCCTCAAAGCCATGCTAGTGCAGTGAAGATTTGATGACTGTCACATGATCGCATGGGATCTTTCAATCCCATGAGATCATATGAAACTATTGATGCAGTATCAGTAAAGATGAACAGTCAAAAAAATGTCTGGCGGTCAGTGGCTAAAATCTTACGACTGGTTGCATGATCGCATAGGCTCTTTCGAGCCCATGTGACCATGTGAAAAAATGTCAATGGTTTCAGTAGTGACATGTTTAGTTATTAGGTAGCATCTTCTAGTTGGTCGCATGATCCCATGGGCTCTTTCAAGCCCATGCGACCATGTGACAAACCGTCAGCAGTCAGCAGGGGCTTCGACTACAATGGTGGGCTTGTAGTTTGGTGATGTGTCCACTTCTCAGTGGCTGGCTAGCGGTTGGAAAAGGTTGCAGTGGGCCCAGTAGCATGTGGCCCCATAGATGCAAGATCTATGGTGGTCACATGTTTGCAGGGGATCTTCCGATCCCATGTGATCATGCGACCATCGTTGGATTTTAAGTCGGCATTTCCTATGGACGTGGGTCTAGCTGAGGTGTTCAGTTTTAGTTGGTCTACATGGTATAGGTGGTAGATCTTATGGGTCAGGTGTCTATGCTATAGCAGAGGTAAGTTTTAAAGGGTTTCTTTGTTCGCATGTTCATGGATATGAATTAGCAGGCCTCCAGACTTGCCAAAGAGTGCAGTTACGTAGTTAGCATGTTTCACGTGGTCGCTGAGTGGAGCCCGGGATTAAAAAAAGTTAAAGTGCCTTGGTGACCAAAGGGAGAGTGAGCCCGAGGTGTTTTGTGTGACTGGGAGGTAGGTTTTCAAAGGGCTTGTCGCATGATCATATGAGGCTTTTTTAGCTCATGTGATCATGCGACCAATGATATTTTTAAGTAGTGCAGCCTATTTTCATGGGTTTTCTTTTGAGAGAGACACTTGCAAGTGTAGGTAGCTAAAAATTTATGACTTTGGAGGTGGTTGCAATTAAAGAATTTGCAGACAATTTTAGGCCACCATTTTGGGTCTTTTCTAGTATCTGATCGAATTTTGAGAGTATTCATGAGTCAGTGGGCTTGCAGAGAGGTAGATGGATCAAGGTTGTTGATCTGCAAGTAGGATCAGTATACGCATGGGCACGCAAGGAGAAATATCTGATCGGTTGGCTATTTTCAGATGAACATTTATAATCAAATTTAACTACTAGGGTTGGTTATTAAATTGAAAAATTTGTAACCCTGGTTAATTTTTTTGACTCTTGCCTGCGTGTAGTTGAGTGATGTATATAACATTTTTTGGAGCCTATAGTGCTGAGAATCTGGCAATTGTAAAAAGAAGGTTTCTTTCTCAGAGAGCAATTTGTGGCATTTTCTTGCCCTTTGGCTTTTTGCAATTGTAAAATTCCCATTGATTGTTCAAATATTGCAAAGTATTTTGTGACATTCTTGGTGTCCTTATGCTTTCTTGTCTGGATTATCTCTTATTGGATAAAAGTGTATGCATGTTTTCAATTATATCTTAGTTTCCTTGATTCCTCTTTCTTTTAGCTTATATGTGAACTACTGTGTTTAATCTAATCTAAGTGAGTTTGTGGGTATCCTTCAGCCCCTGTCATTCTGTCTCTTTCCTGTGTCCTTTTTCTGAAGAGAATGTCTGCTTACAGGTCATAGGTTGTGTCCAATTTCTAGGCCCTCTTATGAAACACTTATGCAAGCCTATTCAATAAGTTGTAATCTCTGAGACCTAAGCCTCTCACTAGTTTCATTCCTTTATATTGAGATCCAAACCCTAGTTTTAGTGCATCACCTAGTAGGATAGATTTGCTTTCAATCATTTCCCTTTCCATGCACTCCTTCTATCCCTTTCCCTCAAAAGTTTACTTTCTTGTTTAAGAGAAAATCAAGGTGATTATCCAAGAGGAACCAGCCTAGAATCTGGAGGTCTCATCTCGGTTAGCAAAGGTCCCACAACCTTGAGATGATTCCCATGTTATACTGGATTATCAAGACTATGAGAGCTTGAGATCAGAGGTGCAAATTCAATGTACAATAGTAACTGACCTTCATATTTTCCTTTTCCTTTCTTTTCTCTTTTGGAAATCATAGTAATAAAATCATCTATAGTTTTATCTTCATCATCATCATCAAAATTACCATAAGTGTTTGTAGATTTCTTACCACGAACTGTTGCTTTGAAGGCTGTCTCAGTTTTTGGTTCTGTATTCAATCTTGAAATCTCAAAAGATGAGATCTTATTGATTAAGGTCTCTCTCTTGAAATTAGATTTAAGCTACATGGCCTCATCAAGGATTTTGATCTTGTTTTCATATTTTGGAGTGAGATTAGTCATCAACTTGTCCATGATGTCTTCTTACGAGATCTCTCCATGATTGTTCTTGATTCTAGCAACTATTTCATTGACCCTTTGATTATAAGCTCTGATGTTTCCTTTAGGCAACATTTCTAATGCATTGTATCTTTTCTTCCATCTTTTTCTGCATGCATCCTTTTCTTGTTTTTCACCTTCAAACATGTCTTCTAGGTGCTTCCATATCTTATGAGTGGTGTCTACTTTGTTTATCTTTGAAAATTCACTATCAGATAGGATGCTGATAAGGGCTTCTTTAGCTATAGCATTTTGATGAAACAATTTCTGTTTCCTTTCAGTAGCATCATACTTTCCAAGATCTTATAGGGTAGGAATCTTGACTACTTTGATAGTTACATCAAAAACTTCAAAAGTAATGCACTGCAAATGAGTCACCATCTTATTCTTCCAATCAAGATAATTCTCTCCATCAAACTTAGAACTTTCTTTTCTAAAGTATGCCATCTGATCAATTTCAAGCTTTTAAACTTTCTCTTTGAGGTACTTGGCTCTAATACCAATTGTTAGGAATAGTCCCAAGAGATAACTAAGAGGGGGGGTGAATCAGTTATCTACAGGTTTCAATTCTTTATCTAATTAAGTATAATTAAACAAAAACTATAAACACAATGAAGGGACACATGAACATAACACCAATATTTTGGTTACAAGGAAACCCAAATAGGTAAAAACCCCAGTGGGAATTGACACTCACTAATATTCTGTACTAGTCTATTATGATCCTTGTTAGAAGATCCTTTAACCTCTTAGAAGTAGCTTTACAATATATTAAGTATAGTAGACCTAGTCAAGGGTCAAACCCTGTTAGGAGTCTTCTATAATAGTCCCTATTAGGAGAGAGGATGCACTATCCAAGATCTCACTACTCAAAGGGGTGAAGGCTAAAACCTTCTAAATAATAGATACACACTATATGTTGATCTTGGTGAACTGCGCTTTGACTTGCTTATCTGGATCAGTTCCAATGTATAGCACAAGTACTCTTCTTGGTCACATAGACCTTCTTTTGATGGTTCCACACTTCACACAATCTTCTCTGCTCTTCTTAATCAACCATGAACCACATAGTCAGCTCAAGATAACCTTTGAAACCCAATCAAAAATTTTGAAGAAAATTATTTTCTGCCAATTCAGGTGGCCCAACTTCCGAAGACCATAAGTCATCACCAGTTGACCCGATCGGCTATTATAACCCCATTTCAGAAATGCCACGAAGCGCTCTACAGGCTTGGCCCATGTAAGCACCTGTCACCCAAATTTTTGACCTCACCCAGGGCCTCTAAAGCCTTCAAAACTAAGTTCAAAGTTTCTGTACCCTGCTGCCAATACCGAAAATATTCAATATCTTCCAATATACACTTGATCTGGCAATGAAACTTTACTGGCAGACTTATATGACCAAAATGAACCTCCAAGAAAGAAATCTGATCATTCTAAGCACATACAAAAATTATCAAAAATAGTAACTTTCCATAAATAGCAGCTTTGCACAAAATAGCCCTTATTGAATATAAAAATAGAAATATTTTTTTGGGTGATGCAAGATTGCTCTTACACCCAGGATGCTCTTGCATCAAAATAGCATGAGGTAACGGAATTAGTCCTAAGGACAAAGTCTGCAACCCAACCCAAATCCCGCTTCTACAATTATTGGAGCACAAATTGCATAGAATGGTGGAATGAATGCCTAGGAAAAATTCCTTCACACCTCCAGAATCCCACTCCAGTTTCTTAGCAAGTGAAAATATTATGGAGTCACGAAATGTATGCAAGGGACTAATTCCACAACTCATGAAGATTCTCGCTCATCTTTTCTCATGAGAAAATAATAGACCATTTGGAGGAATGAGTGCAAAGGACAAAGTCCTCAACTCTCCAAAAAATATTGCTCTGATGTTTTCTCAAACGAGAACAAAGATAGTCATGGAATTTGACAAAAGACAAAATCCCTGGCATGTGATAAGATGCGCCCATAATGCAAAATGAAGGAAGTCATGAAATGTGTGAAATAAGAAATCTATAAACTCATGCCCAAATGCACTTGGAAGTCAAAACACATCAAGTCACAAATCAATCATTAGGGAAAAATTTCAAAGCATTGCAAATCTTGGAGGATTTTAAAAAATTTCAAATCTTGAAAATTCTTAAACTCTTGGAAATTAAAAATTTTGGAAAATGCTGAAGAGTTCAAGAAATTCATGAAAGTGAATTTTGTAAAGTCAAAAAAGGGGGAAAGTTTCAATGAGAAAATACAAAAGAATTTTTATGTGATTCTTATGTTCATTATTTTATTTTGCAGTAGGAACAATTCCAGTCTCGCATGATCAAGGATGACATCCAAGTTTGAGGTCTCCAGTTGTAGTATTGAAGACACCATGATCCAAGTGATCAAGTTCAAGGCATCCAAGGTTCAAAGATCACAATTCAAGTGCAAATATACAAAGGGAAGAATGTCACATCTTGAAATTCCTTCTCAAATTCTAAGAACATGACCAGGGAATTTCCATGTGAAGAAAATTCAAATTGGCAGAATCATCAATGAAAGAGTTTGATGCATTTCCAGAGGATGAAGTCTCAAGAAGGTACATGGAAGGAAGTGATCAAAGGAAGATATCTTCAGAAGAAGTAATCACATTGCAACTTAGTTACAAAATGATGCAATTATACAATATTTCCCAAATCTGAGCAAGCTAACATGGCACTCAATCATCTTCATCGATTAGTCAAAGATTCTTGAAGTCAAAGTCAATGCATTTGAGGAAGGGTATCTAGAATAATCCATTCAAGGAAAATTGTGCATTTAATGCATAGTGGACATACATGTAATGGTCATTTATGATACCCTACTCTCTTCCTAAAAGAGCATGAATGGTGGGAATTTATTACCCACTACAATAGTCATTTCTTCCTTGCATTAATTTTTATTCCCTTTTTTGTACCCTAACCCTAATTAGGGCTAAGGTGGCAAAATCTTGGCCATCAGTTATTGTTTTAATCTAGGCCTTTCATTGTTTTTGAAGACCTATATAAAGGCCTCTTCTTCTCATTTGTAATAGAGTGAATTTTGAGATTGTTTCTTATGAGCTATTGATACAATAGAATTTTCATTGAAGTGTGGTGAAGATTTGATGTGTCTTAATGCTTGCTTGGTTTCATTATTCTCTCAATTAGATTAAGTTTAGTAAATGAAGTGTTGTGATTATTTTTTTTGGAGAATATAATGATGTTTTGATGAGTTCCTATGGTTCATACTTTTGATGTTTTAGTGATTCTAAATCATCATGTAAAGTTAGCTTGAACCCCTTATCCATGTGCTTAAATTCAATCATTCATACAAACCTTTGAAGATTGCACCAGTCCACGTGTAGTTGCAGCTTGACTTGGCGAAGCATGAATTTGTAATTAAGGAACTCATCCAGTAGTGTACTTTCCTTGGCTATCATCACCCTTAGGAATATATTAGAATCTCTAATTCCTAAACCCTTTTAATTTCTACATATCTGGTGAAAACCACAAAAAATAGTACTTAATTGAAAATCTTTCGATAAGAACCTATTCATCATGACATAAAGGATTGAAAATGTAAGGCCCCTTGTGATCATCAAAAAATCATATCAACACCGAGCATATCCATAAGTCGAGGAACCTTGGAGTTATCGTATGATCTTTTTTTCAATCTTAGCATACATGGTAGTTTGTTCAAGAGAGGATAATATATCTCAATATTTTATTCTACTATTTGGTGAGTCATAAAACACACATCAACAGAAACTAGTGCTAGAAGGAGGGCCCATACTACAAGACATAATTTTCCATGTCATGAATTGATATGGTGCTTTCACATAGAGACATCATACCTATCTTATAGCCTAATATTGGTTTTAGAGACAACCAAGAAGACATCATCATAGGATTGAACTCACTTTCTTGGAAAGTTAAGAGAAGTGCAGCTAAATATATGTGAGTGAGCTTTCTGTTAGAAGAAGAAGAAGAAGAGAAAGCTCAAAGAATTGAAGTAGCTATTCAAAGAGCATTGGTCATTCAAAGGAATAAACAACCTCTAGGACCTATAAGAAGGAATTAAAGTATATTTCACATACTAGAGTGCATTATTTCATTCTCTCCTGAGGTGCACCAAATAATCTTGAGATCCACTCTAGGAGAAAAAGAACTAGAAGAGCTAAATAGTGATCCAAAGCCCAAGCGAGGGAAGAAAGAAGCATCTACAAGTTAGAACTCACCAAGTGTAGCTAATCTTACAAGAAAATTTCAATCTCCACCTCAACAATGTCTGATGAAGGGTGCTCCCCTTAATACCACAAACACATAACAGAAATAGAGAAACAACAACAACAATATGCAAGAATAGAAAATTGGCTTCTTATTATCTCCACAAATGTGGAATTCCAAACTTTCAAAATTACAATATGCAAAGCCACATGGGCATTCCCTTACAATATTCTATAGGATAAAGCCTTGAATCATTACCCAAATCTACCCAGAACTGCCCTAGACAACACTGCGGACCTTCTTTATATAGGCATTTTCCATCTCCCGAGAAGGTTCCAAAAATTTACCCCTAAGGGCTGACCAAACTTACAATTATTTTATTTTTCAATTTATTACATCAAAGTCAGCTTAAAATAACTTTTGAAACCTGAACATAAATTTTGAAGGAAAATTATTTTCTGCCATTTCAGGTGACCCAACTTCTGGAGACCATAAGTCATCACTAGTTGACCTGATTGACTATTATAACCCCATTTTGGAAATGCCACGAAGTGATCTATAGGCTTGACCCATGCAAGTGCTGGTCACCCAAATTTTTGACCTCATTCGAGGCCTCTAAAGCCTTCAAAACTGAGTTCAAAGCTTCTGTACCCTATTGCCAATACCGAAAATCTTCAATATCTTCAAAACTAGACCTGATCTAGCCATGAAACTTTACTGGCAGGCTAATATGACTGAGATGAACGTCCACATGTAGAAATCAGAACATTCTGAGATTTATGACCAACTTACTAAAAATAGAAAGTTTCCATAAATAGTAACTCTGCACAAGATAGCCCTTATTGAATACAAAAACATAAATATTTTTGGGTGATGCAAGATTGCTCGTACACCCAAGATGCTCCTACATCAGACACCTGAGGTAATTTGAGAAGTGACCCGGTCACGTCTCAAGTATGTAGAGGAAAACCAAGATGGTTAACCTCCTCCTTTGTTAACCATGATGAATCTTCAACAGGTCCTCCTTTCCACTTGACCAGATATTCTTCATATGTCATGTTCCTTGTACTTCTGCCAACACGACTGTCCAGTATGTCTTCAATCTCCTTGATATCTAAACTACTTGCTGGAATACTCCACTATGCTGCTGTAACCTCATCTTCAACACTTCCTTCATGATACTCTGTCAAATCTAAAATGTTAAACACTGGTGAAATATTCAGCTCACTAGGCAAATCTACCTCATATGCATTTCCTGAATCATGTTTCTTCAATATCTTACATGGTCTAAACTTCTTCATTTTCAGCTTGTTATATTTACCAATTGAAAACCACTCTTTCTGCAAATGAACCATGACTTCATCTCCAACCTAAAATTCCTTATGCCTTCTTTTGACATCTACCTTAGCCTTATACTGTGCATTCATCTTGGTAATGTGCTTCCTCACTTCCTCATGGATGTTCTTCAAATGTTCTACAAAATATTCAGCTTCAACACTACTTATTTCTCCCTTATCTATCTTTCTTAATTTAGATGCATTTCTTGGACTACTCCCATATACAATTTGGAATGGTGATTTACTAGTGCTCCTGTTGATATAATTATTGTATGCAAATTCTACCTGTAGTAAAATCAAATCCCATCCTATTGGCTTATCTCCAACCAAACATCTCAACAAATTTTCCAAACTCCTATTCACCACCTCTGTCTGTCCATCAGTTTGTGGATGATGTGATGAACTGAACTTCAAATCTATCTTCAACTTCTTCCACAATGTATGCCAGAAATATCCAACAAACTTAGTGTCTCTATCTGAAACTATAGTCTTTGGCAAACCATGTAGTCTCACTACTTCTCTGAAAAACAATTCTGCTACATGAACAACATCATTAGTCTTCTTGTAGGGAATAAAATGTGCCATCTTTAAAAATCTGTCAACTACCACAAAAATTGAATCATGTCCCCGCTGTGTCCTTGGCAAACCAAGAACAAAGTTCATACTAATATCCTCTCAAGGCTTCTCTGGTACAGGTAATGGATGATACCACCCTATATTTTTCTTCCTTCCCTTTACCATGTTACATACTCTACCAATCTGTACAAGATTCTTGACATCTTGTTGCAACTATGGCCAATAATAATTTTCACTAACCAAAGCAAGGGTTTTATCATGACCAAAATGTCCAGCCAATCCTCCACTATGCTTCTCTTTGATGAGATTCTTCCTCATAGAACTTCTTGGAATGTACAACTGACTCCCTCTGAATAGCATATCATCCTGGATGATGAAATCTAGCCATTTCGATCTATCTAGAGTAATAGGTTCTTTACAAGCTTTCCAAGCTTCACAAAAATCAGGATCCTCTAGATACAAATTCTTGAGTTCCTTGAACCCAACCACTTCAATCTGCATTTCTGTCAGCAATAGTTGCCTTCTACTAAGAGCATCTACAACCCTGTTAGACTTTCCACTCCTGTGTTTCAAAACAAATGTATAACTCTACAAAAACTCAACCCATTTCAAATGCCTTTGATTCAACTTTCCTTGACTATTCAAATATTGCAAAGCTTGATGATCAGTATACAAAACAAAATCCTTAGGAAGCAGATAGTGTCTCCACTTCTTCAATGCCTGAACTATAGCATAAAATTCCTGATCATAAACAAAATATTTTCTCTTGGCATCATTTAACTTCTCACTAAAATAAGCAATAGGTTTTCCTTCCTTGCTCATAATAGCTCCTATTGCAGTACCGCTAGCATCACAGTCTACTTGAAAGACCTTATTGAAATCTAGAAGTGCTAAAATAGGTTGTTCTGTAACTTTTTGTTTCAAAAATTGAATACTCTTATCTGCCCCATTAGTCCACTTAAACTCTTTTCTATCCCCTCTCATTGTTTCAATCAAAGGACCACAAATACTGCTAAGTTTTTTATAAACTTTCTGTAAAAACTAGCCAAACCATGAAAAGATCTTACCTCGGTAGCACTCCTTGGAGTAGGCCATTCAAGGATAGCTTGTACTTTCTCTGGGTCCATTTTTAGACCTTCTATTGAAATTACAAATCCCAAATATACTAACTCCTTCACAAAACTACACTTCTTCAAATTAATCAACAATTTTTCATCTCTCAACTTCTCAAACACCATACGAATATGCATCATATGTTCCTCTAATGTCTTGCTAAAGATCAAAATATCATCTAGGTAAACAATGACAAACTTACCTAGAAATTCTTTCAGAACCTCGTTCATGAGCCACATGAAAGTGCTCAGTGCATTGGTTAGCCCAAAAGGCATGATAAACCACTCATATAGTCCTTCCTTTGTCTTGAAGGCAGTCTTCCAGTCATCTCCTTCTCTGATCCAAATCTGATGATATCCACTCTTCAAATCTATCTTTGAGAAATACACAGCTTCACTCAAACAATCCATAATATCATCCATTCGTTGCAATGGAAATCTATACTTGATTGTGATCTTGTTTATTGCTCTTGAATCTGTACACATCCTTCATTCACCATTCTTCTTTGGTGCTCATACCGCTGGTACAGCACAAGGACTCAGACTCTCTTGAATCAACCCCTTCTATAATAACTCATGTACTTTTTTGTTGAACTCTTCACTTTCTGCTGGTGTCATTCTATGTACTACCTTGTTTGGAAAACTAGCTCCTAGAATCAAATCCATTTGATGACTGATCTTCCTTACCGGTGGTAATCCATTAGGTACATTATCAGATACAATATCCTTAAACTCATTCAACAAATCTACAACCTCTATAGGTATATCCTCTATTTCCTCTTTACCAGCTTTTGGAATTAAAGAAAAACACACATGCTCATGCCTCATGCCATCTAGGAATTTTCTTCCATCAACAAAAGTTATTCTTGCATTACCAGATACCTTTTCTTCAATCTCCTTCAATGGCTTTAGCTTGTGTTGCACTCCATCCTTTTTCAGGGAATAGGTATTCGCATGACCATCGTGTACAACACATCTGTCAAACTGCCATGGTCTACCCAACAACATATGACATGCATCCATAGATATTATATCACATAGTACCTCATCTTGGTACCCGCTTATCTTGAACTTTACTAGGCACTATTCATTAACCATGACCTTGTGGTCATTCTACACCCAGGAAATCCAATATGGCTATGGGTGTTTCTATTTCTTGAGCTTCAACTTTGTCACCATTTCTTCTGACACCAAATTGTCAGTGCTTCCACTATCGATAATCACATCACAACATTTACCCTCACACTTTCATCTAGTGCAAAATAGGCTCCTCCTTTGTTCAGGTTCATTCTCACCACTCAACAAGACTCTTCTGTTAATTAGCATTTCTCCTCTTTCAGCATCTTCAGAATTTGATGATCTAGCATCTTCATCTACATGTGCAACTCTGGCCTGGCCTTCATTTCTCTTGTCTATTCTGCCTTGGCACTGAGGACATTCAAATGCCCTATGACCTTCTTCTCCACAGTGAAAACATGTTCCACGAAAGCCTCCTCTTCCTAAACCTTGTCCTCTTCCTCTTCCTCTCTGATCTCTATTATTCTAAACTTGGAAACTATTGGAATTGTTTCCTCTCTAATTCTGGCTGCTACTGGCCTCATCCTTCTTTTTCAGATCTTCAATTTGGCCACCATATGACCATCCACCAGATCTTCCACCATGACCTCTTCCATTTTGTCTCCTCTCAAACTTCTTGTGAAATTTTTCCTCTACTTTTGGGGCAAACTGGTATGCCTCCTCAATACTGTTCATTCGAACTAGATTCAACTGCTCCTGAATGCTTGGCCTTAACCCATTAAGGTATCGGGAAAATTTATCCTTATCAGCTTCTGTATGGCCTGTTCTGATGAGGAGTTGATAGAAATCCTCTATATACTCCTGAACAGATCTTCCTGCTTGCTTCAACCTTGCATTTTCTTTAGTAGGTCAAGCTCATAATCAACAGGGATGAACTGTCACTTCAATTTGTCCACCATCTGATCTCATCTTGTGATTTTATCTTTCCCTCTTCTATTTTTCTCCAATTGAATCTCTTGCCACCAGATCTTCGCATGACCTTTCAGTCTAGCCTTCATGAATTTGACCCTATCAAGATCCTCAATATCTTCATACTCAAAATATTCTTCACATTCATTGATCCAGTCAATCAATTCTTCTGGGTTAAGATTTCCTAAAAATGTAGGAACCTCAATCTTAGGTCTTTTTCCAATCTTGGAAATGGCTCGAAAAAGTCTTTCTTCCTCCTAGTTCACAACTTTGACTTCTCTTTCTCCTTCTCCTTCTTGATCTTCTTCTTTGGCTTCATCCTCACTTTCATCTCTAACATTAAGATTCATTCCTCTACGAATCTTCTCGTGTAATGCTCGCACTTGTCTCTGGAGCACCCGAACCTCAGGTGTTACAACACTAGCTCTTCTGCCACGTTCCCTTTGTGGAGGCATATTCACAATGCATGTTGGAACCCTAATCACGGTCCTAGTGCAAACTGCCTCATAGTCAGTGATCTATTTACACACTCAAGAACTCCTGCTCTGATACCACTTGATGAAGGGTGCTCCCTTTAATACCACAAACACATAACAGTAATAGAGAAACAACAACAACAATATGCAAGAACAAAAAATTGGCTTCTTATTATCTCCACAAATGTGGAATTCCAAACTTTTAGAATTACAATATGCAAAGCCACATGGGCATTCCCTTACAATATTCTATAGGAGAAAGCCTCGAATCATTACCCAAATCTACCCAGAACTGCCCTAGACAATACTGCGGGCCTTCTTTATATAGGCATTTTCCACCGCCTGAGAAGGTTCCAAAAATTTAGCCCTAAGGGCCAACCAAACTTAGAATTATTTTATTTTTCAATTTATTACATCAAAGTTGGCTCAAAATAACTTTTGAAACCCGAACAAAAATTTTGAAGGAAAATTATTTTCTGCCATTTCAGGTGACCCAACTTCCGGAGACCATAAGTCATCACTAGTTGACCCGATTGACTATTATAACCCCATTTTAGAAACATCATGAAGCACTCTATAGGCTTGACCCATGCAAGCACCCTTCACCCAAATTTTTGACCTCATTTGGGGTCTCTAAAGCCTTCAAAACTGAGTTCAAAGTTTTTGTACCCTACTGCCAATACCGAAAATCTTCAATATCTTCAAAACTAGACCTGATCTAGCCATGAAACTTTACCGGCAGGCTGATATGACTGAGATGAACCTCCACATGTAGAAATTAGAACATTCTGAGATTTATCACCAACTTACTAAAAATAGAAAGTTTCCATAAATAGAAGCTCTACACAAGATAGACCTTATTGAATACAAAAACAAATATTTTTGGGTGATGCAAGATTGCTCTTACACCCAAGATGCTCCTGCATCAATGGCAGACATAAGGGACCACTCAAGGATTTCAACAAGGAGCTACACAAATTCAACAGCTAATAGTACAAATTCCTATACAAGCCATTGTACCTCCAGCTTCCCAACAACAAGTTCTAGCAATGGCACAGCAATGGTGACCATAGAATGCATCACCTCTTGCAACATTTACTACTTACAATCATATGCCAAAGAATCCTGAGCATTTATGCTCTGAGTTCTTTGTGAACGATGTCAACCACACTGCTGATGAACATGTGAAGATTTTTGAAGATGCTCTATAGAATAGAAATATTCAAGATGAAGATGTGGCATGCTGATTGTTCCCATATTCACTAGGGGATGAAGCATTTTATTGGTGTATTAATTTACCCATGAATTCAATCCAAACATGGCAAGAGTTGAAGGATGCATTCTTGGGAAAGTTCAGATTGCCTATCACCCCTACTGAATTGTATAGGCAATTCATTGAGATAAGAAGACAAGAGCATGAACCTATTGGTGCCTTCAACAATAGATTTCAGAGGGCCTATTCATAGTTGTGTGATCCTTTCTTCATAAATGATGATGCTAGAAGGCCTATTTACTCTACAGCCTTAGATTGTTTCACTTCCATGTCCGTCCAGAAGACCCATCCAACCCCTGCCAATTTAATCCAAGCATATGCTGAGGTTGAGAAGATTAGTTTACAGTCACTAGCAACTATTGTTGGAGTACTTGGTTACTTTGGAAATTCTAATACATTAAATCAAGGGATGTTGGGCTATGCTCCTTCTTTTAATCCCATTCCTGATCCTTCTAATCAGCTAGTGCCACATCTGGGAGCTCTAATTTCTCACACAGCACCTGCACAACCGATCTATCTTTAGAATATGACCACTTCCATAAGGACTCAGGAAGAATGAGATGGAATGAAAGACTTAATAGAACAAGTTAAGAAGTTGTCTATTGAGGTTACTTACCTTAGAAATCAGAATAATCAATTGTAAAACTCACAAAGAAATTATCAGTCACATCAAGGAAATAACTGAGGGTATGAAGGAAATCCTCCAGCTCACCATGAGAATCATCAAGATAACAATCAAGGTTATCAAGAAAATAGTTTTGGGTATCAAAATAACAATCAAGGATACCATAAAAGATCATGGAATATGAATCCAAACAATGGCAGAGTTCCTTCACCATTGGACAATCCACCAGCTTCTAAGAGTCGACTTGCTGATAAAGTTTTCCTAGCAGAAGCAACATTGTCTGGATGGTGTAGACTACATGAAACTAATCAACATTCTAAGTTACAATGCCAAGAGTTTCAAAGAGTAGCTGATATCTTCAAAGGAGAAGTAAGAAACACTACTACACCTGAAAATCCTCCACCTACAGGCTATGAGTTAGTGCCCACTCCCAGATATGACCAGGCATTGGTCTTTGATGATTCCAAGTTTCCACCTCTTAATTCTTAGGATTACATGCCTATACAAACTAATCATAAATTCCTGCTTGCATCAGAAAATGGTCCAGTGGAGGCATCATGATATCAAGTTCCACCAAAGAATCAACATCCACCTGTTTCCCCAAATGAGCCACTATAGAGGGATGGATTTATTTTCCCTTCACTTTATAATAGTGTCCTAGTAGAAGGAGTAAGTGAAGTTCAAGCTTTTCAACAGACATCTGGAAATTCTCCATTGAGGATTTATCAGAGAAATTATAGAAATCATGAGCCATTGATGACATCAACTCCTCCAAACAACTTTACAACTCCACATCCCAATGCTAGTAATAATCCAAGTCCCCTCAGGGATTCATCTGAGTATCAACAACTTGGTAGTGCATATGGAGAAAGAGGTCAGTCTATTGTGACCAATGCTCCACAAAATTAGAAAGGGCAACCTATGACACTTTCTACTATACAAAATGGAGGACAAAAGAAAAATCAAGAAAAGGGGTAGAGAGAAAATCCTCCTAGGGAGGAATTCAAGAGGATGAGGTCTTGCGTACTAGAAGAATTCAAGAAGATAAAAGTGAGTCTACCACTGTATGAACTAATGAAAATTCCTAAGATAAGGGATGCATTGTTGGGAAGTCTGAATGATGTACCTCCAAAGATCATCTCACAGAATGCTTCATACCCACCCAGAGGTCCCCCTAACAATCATCAATCTAGTTTTGCACAAAACATGAATGTTTTTGATGTAAAAGCAACTGCACCTGATGTCTCACAAAGTTCAAGCTTCATTGTGATGGTGCAAAACTATTCTAAGGAAGGAATCTCACAAAATCATCCTTCATTTCAAGAAGAAGAAACAACTAGAGATCTCACCACTCTCGTAGAACAAACAAGTTCTATTCAGAATGGGAGCAACACCTGACAGAATGTGAACAATGAGGAATTCAACCCTAGAGCACAAAAACTTGTGGTTTTCTACCAAGGAAAACAAGAGTCTACCCCTTTCCTTGTGTTAGTCTGAATTTTTGGAAAAATGTTGCACAACTATCTAAGTGACTTTGCAGCATCAAGTAATGTAATGCCCCTTGATATATGCCAAAATTTGGGATTAGTCCCATTACAAATAGATAAAAAGGTAAATCAACTAGATAAGATAGAAGTTCCAGTTGTGGGAGAACTAAACAATATTCATATGCAATTGGCTTCAAATCCATGTGTTCAAAGCTATATTGACATATCAGTCGTGGACATTCTAGAAGGGTATGGAATGCTTTTAAGTAGAGAATGGGCAAGGAAATTGAATGGATACATAACGACTAATTTTTTCCACATGTGGCTCCCATGGAGAGGAATCCCAAATCAAATAAGGATTGAGAGCACACCAAGACTTCGATTATTGATAACTGAATATGGAGAAGATAATGAGATTCTATTCATGGAAATAAGTCTGGGCTCTTACACACCTAAAATTGGGGAAATTTTGATGTTACAAGGTTACAAATAGGGAGGATGCCCAAGTTTATAGAGGCACCAACTGATAACAATTCAAAACCATCAATGACAGAAGGAATGTTTGAAAATTTTAGGAATTTTGTCTTGAAAAGTGTTAAGCAAGAAGTTGAGCTGGTGAAAGATGCTCATATTCAGAGTTTGTTACTTCCTAATTGGTGCAGAATACATAATGCTTTTCATTCTGAAATATCATGCACAATGTGTAGAGCTATAGTTACACAAGTTTCAAAGATGGTCCCACAAGTATCAATGGCAGAAAATTTTGAAGTTGTCAATGAGGAATGTCCAAGTCAAGTAGCGACCTTAGAACCACAATATAAAGAAGTTAAAAAAGAAGAGAAGAATTTTTTTCAAGAACATGAG
Source organism: Chamaecyparis obtusa (assembly GCA_027943335.1). Classification (NCBI taxonomy): domain Eukaryota; kingdom Viridiplantae; phylum Streptophyta; class Pinopsida; order Cupressales; family Cupressaceae; genus Chamaecyparis; species Chamaecyparis obtusa. The sequence goes on along the minus strand of BSBK01013578.1, from coordinate 22,978 downwards.
AAATAAATCAAGGAATCAAAGGGTGAACCTTCCAATACTCAAGGTGATGATGAAGTCTGGACTTTATCATTTGATGGATTGAAATCAAAGAAAGGAAGTGGAGCTGGTGTTGAACTTGTTAGCCCAACAGGGGAAGCCTATCTCGTAGTGCATAGATTGTAGTTTCCTTGCACAAATAATGTGGTTGAGTATGAATCACTGGTTATTGGTTTTCCCCTCACCATCCAAAAAGGTGCCAAGATCCTATACGTACATGGAGATTCAGACATAGTGGTAGGACAAGTTCAAAAATAGTATGCATGTCATGATAAAAGATTGCTCGTCGATATTGCAATAGATTTTGGGACTTGATTGAAAGGTTTGATGCCTTCAACATTAAAAGAATAAATCAGACATGCAATCTAGTAGCAAATGCATTGGCTCAATCTGCAAGTTCTTTGGAACCATTGGCCATGGATTTTGTAAGAAACTCATAGTTGAATTAACTTTGGTGCCATCTATTCTAGACAACATAACAAACTTCCAAGTATTTGAGGATGATAAGCATATCCTTGATTTCCTAACAAGTTCAAGGATCTTTGAAGCACATGCCATCGATGAGGGAGAAACACAACAAGCTCAATTTGAAATAGATGAGATAATGAATTTGAGGAAAAATACTATTCCTAAGGGGATGATTGAGCTAGAAAGAATTTTTGATTCAGATAGATTGAGTGCCCTCAAGTATCAAACAACTGAAGGAGGGGAATGTGAAAAAGTGAACTTAGGGACTAAAGAAAATGTCAAGAATGTTTTTATTGGAAAAGTTTAGACTCCTCGAGAAAAGGAAGATATTCTAAAGCTTATGAAGGAATTCCTAGATGTGATTGCATGGGGATACGAGGATTTGAAAACTTATGATACCTCCCTCATCACCCACACAATTCCATTGAAGCCAAATAGTAAACCATTCTGGCAAAGATAGAGACCGATAAATCCCTTGTTAGAGCCACTAATCCATCAAGAAGTGAAGAAATTGCTTTCTACCAGAATAATTTTTCCAGTCAAACACTCAACATGGGTCACCAACTTGGCTCCTGTTAGAAAAAAGAGCGGAGAAATAAGATTGTGTGTGGATTTTTGCAATCTTAATAGAGCTTCAAAAAGGGAAAATTACCCAGTACCATTATTAGATGAAGTTATACAAGTTGTAAATGGATCCCAAATGATGTCATTTTTAGATGGTTATTCTGGTTATAACCAGGTGATGGTAGAAGAAGAAGATAGGTTGAAAATTGCATTTACTACTAAGTGAGGCACATTTGCATATAGAAGAATGCCCTTTGGTTTGATTAATGTCAGAGCCACTTTTCAAAGAGCAATGGACTATGATTTCAAGGATTTGGTTGGGAAATGCATTATTATATACATGGATGATCTCACTATGTTTTCTTGGTGTAGAGAAGATCATATGACTGATTTAAAGAGAACCTTTCAAAGATGAAGGAGATATGGAATTTCATTGAACCCAATGAAGTGCATTTTCATAGTCACAAAGGGAAAATTATTTGGACATGTGATTTTAGAGCATGGAATCTCAATTGATCCTGAGTGCATCGAAGTAATTGCAAAGTTGGGGCTGCCAGGTAGTCAAAAAGAGTTAAAGTCATTCTTTGGCAAAATCAACTTTGTAAGGAAGTTCATATCAGGTTTTGCAGAAATAGTCAAGTCATTGAATGACATGTTAAAGAAGGGTGCAAAGATAGATTGGACACCTACAGCAAAAAGGGCTTTCGAGGAGACAAAGCAAGCAATTATGGATGCTCCTGTTTTGATCAGTCAAGATTACACTAGGCCATTCTACATCTACTTAGCATACTTGTGTAGCTATCCTTACTCAGAAGATGGTGGAGAAAGATGAGCATCCTATTTCCTTTATGAGCTCACCATTGAAGGATGTAGTATTGAAATATCCAGACATAGAGAAGCAAGCCTATGCTTTGGTGAAGGCAGTCAAGAAATTTTGACATTATATTTTGAGAAGCAAGGTTTATGCAATTGTCCCAGATGGAGCAGTGAAGACACTATTGATGTAGAATGAGTTGGGAGAAAGAAGAGGAAAATGGATGTCTATCATTTAAGAATATGACATGGAGATACAACCTATGAAGCTAGTCTGAGGACAAGCTCTGACACAAATAATTGCAACGACTAGTCCCAGCTTGGTTCAACAGGTATATGTGATGGAAGAAGTATCCCTGGATGAATGGTATGATGACTTTGTCTACTACCTCCTAAATCAAAAGTCTCCTACACACCTAAATTATTTCCAAAAGTTGGCCTTGAGAATGAAGAGTCAACAATTTATGCTTCAAGGAGTAGCTCTATATAGAAAGAGTCATGATGGAATCTATTTGAGATGTGCCGAAAAAGAAGAAGCAAAGAAAATCCTAGAACATTTTCATAGCAAGTATGGGACCAGTCATGGAAGTAGTCTCTCTATGGTCCACCAGATTTCAAGAGCAGGATATTACTGGCCCACATTATTTAAAGATGCCTATGAACATGTGAAAACCCATCACACTTGCCAAGTAGCAGCAACACATGAGAGAAATCCTGCAATGCCTTTGCAACTTGTTATTGAAGTAAGACCTTTTGTAAAGTGGGGGTTATACTTTATTGGTCCAATTAATCTACCCTCTTTAGGATAACATGGGTACATCCTAGTGACCACTGATTATTGCACTCACTGGTCAGAAGCTCAAGCACTAAAGAATTGCACAACAAAATTTGTGATCAAGTTTCTTGAAGAAAATATTGTCACAAGATTTAGATTTCCACATGCTCTTGTATGCGACAATGGTACTACATTTAAATCTTTAAAGTTTTAAGACTAGGCATTTAATTGTGGAATTACCTTGAAGTTCTCATCAAATTACTACCCCTCAAGGAAATGGGTTAGCTGCGTCAACAAATAAGAATTTGTTGAGTGCTATCAAGAAGTTGTTGGACAAAAATCCCAGGGACTGGCATACGCGAATGAGATTTTCACTTTGGGTAGACAAAATAAGAATCAAGAGCTCTATAGGGACATCCCCCTATCGTTTGGTTTATGGACAAGATCCAATTTTTCCCATTCAGTTGAGGATCCTGACATTGTAGTTTATGCAAGAATACATGCAAGTAGAAGACCTAGCATGTACACGACTAACACAATTGCTTCTCCTAGAAGAGAAAAGAGATCAGGCACTAGAAAAGTTTGCAAAACATCAAGCTATGGTAAAAAGATGGTTCAACAGAATGGCCGAAGTTAAGGATTTTCAAATTTCTAATCTAGTACATTGCTAGGATAAGGCCCATGAAAAGAAAGGTGACCATGACAAGTTTGATAATTTATGGATGGGGCCTTTTCAAATTTATAAGATACTTGGAGATAATGCATTCAAGCTGAGAACTCTGACAAGAAAGGGAGTCCTGTTTCCTGTCAATGGGCAATTCCTAAAGCATTATTTATGCCCTTAGGTTTCCTTCTAGAAGCCTACCATATACATAGTTAGTCTAGGTTTTCCCTTGCATTCTTTCATTTTGGTTTTCTTCTAGCATAGAGGGGATTTTGGTTTCTTCCCCTATTTCCATTCCTATTATTTCTTTCCCGTTGGTGGGATTTTGGATTTCTTTAGTTTAGGTTGTTAGTTTAGGGTTTTGTTTCCCCTAAGCTTGGTTTGCTTGGGTGGTTTTGGTTTTTTCCAAGTGTCCTGGAGGTTTGGGTGTTCCTATTTATGTAGGGGCATTGTGTGACTTCAAACTTCATTGAAGACTCCACTAAGTCTTGTTTATCTCATTTCCAGGATAACTATTTATGAAGATCCCTAGAAACTAAGGTTGTCTTTCTTATGTTTATCATTAGGTTGGAACATAGACTTGACTCAGGAGGTTAATCATGCTCTGTATCTTGACACTCAAACTCTGAGATTGCTATATTTTTCACACCTAACTATTTCTCTGATTCCATCTTAGTTTCTTTAGGAGAGGTTATGGCTTGTGAAAATTTTAGAATCTTGCTTCAGTGCCATTGTAATTCCTAAAACCATAGTGATCTTCACCACTCACAAGCCAAAAGAAAAGAAAGGAATGAAATATCAATTGAAAAGGATAAAAGAGAAAATAAAAGGAAAGATGAAATAATTGGCTTTTGGGGGTACATGGAAATCTCCATAGGTGTTCAAAAGAATAATTCACCAGAAGTAGAGCAATATCCATTGGTTTACAATGACAACTCCATCGAGACTATGGCCACCTAACTGGCAGCAGGGCAATGTCCTGGATGCTTTTGGAGTCAAGAAGAATATATAGCTCACCATGGCCAATCTTAGGGTTTCAGAGTGGTCTTGTTGAGTGGAACTTAATGCATTTGCACAAACATAGGTAATTGAAGGATGATAGTGTTTTGATCCAATATATGATTCTCCTCCCCTTTTGAGTTCAATTTTCTCTCTTCATGATAGAATAAGTTTGTTAATCAAAGAATCTGGGTTCCAAGAAAAATTTTATCCTTGAAATGTTTTCAACATTTCACCTGCGGAGTCACCAGATGTTCTGACCTATTTCAAAACTCACCCATCAATGATAGGACCCCTTTCCCTCCTATCCAACCTTGCCTACTTTTGTCTCATGCCCTTGCAGTGGTAGTCTCTCAATCTGAAATCTTGCTCAAAGCACTGCCTCACGAAATCAATGGAGTAAAAAAATAATAAAAGATGAAGGGATCTACAGAATTATGTAATCCCTCACTACACTGAAATCCCACTCCCACTCTTTTTAGAGTGCAAGTTTGGCTTCATCATGGAATTGATAGAAAGGATGGCATCCATTACTTACTCAGAATCTCACTCCAAGGATGGTGGAAGTGCAAGTCTCCCTCGATGGAGGAATGCATTCTCAAGACAAAGTCCATCACTCCCTCCAAATCCCACTCCAAGAATGTTGGAAGCATGAGTCAACATGGTCAATAGACTACTTTTCAAAGAATAAATCAGCTACATGCTAAAAACCCACTCCTATTTCTTGGCAAACATAAATAGCATGAGGTAATGGAATTAGTCCTAAGGAAAAAGTCTGCAACCCAACCCAAATCCCACTCCCACACTTATTGGAGTGAAAATTGCATAGAATGGTAGAATGAATGCCTAGGACAAATTACTTCACACCCCCAAAATCCCATTTTGGTTTCTTAGCAAGTGAAAATATTATGGAGTCATGAAATGTATTCAATTGACTAATTCCACAACTCATGAAGCTTCTCGCTCCTATTTTCTCATGAGAAAATAATATACCATCTGGAAGATTGAGTGTGAAGGATAAAGTCCTCAACTCCCCAAAAAATATTGCTATGATGTTTTCTCAAACAAGAACAAAGATAGTCATGGAATTTGACAAAAGAAAAAATCCTCGGCATGTGATAAGATGCACCCATAATGCAAAATGAAGGAAGTCACAAAATGTTTGAAAGAAGAAATCTGTAAACTCATGCCCAAATGCACTCGGAAGTCAAAAGACATCAAGTCACAAATTGATCATCAGGGAAAAATTCGAGAGCATGGAAAATCTTGGAGGATTTTAAAAAATTTCAAATCTTGAAAATTCTTAAACTCTTAGAAATTGAAAATTTTGGAAAACGCTGAAAAGTTCAAGAAATTCATGAAAGTGAATTTTGTAAAGTCAAAAAAGGGGGGAATTTTCAATGAGAAAATATGAAATAATTTTTATGTGATTCTTATGTTGATTATTTAATTTTGCAGGAGGAATGATTCCAATCCCACATGATCAAAGATGACATCCAAGTTTCAGGTTTCCAGTTGTAGTATTAAAGACACCACAATCCAAGTGATCAAGTTCAAGGCATCCAAGGTTCAAATATCACAATTCAAGTGCAAATATACAAAGGGAAGAATGTCACGTCTTGAAATTCCTTCTCAAATTCTAAGAATATGACCAGGGAATTTTCATGTGAAGAAAATCCAAGTTGGAAAAATAATCAATGAAGGAGTTCAACCCATTTCTAGAGGATGAAGTCTCAAGAATGTATATGGAAGGAAGTGATCAAAGGAATATATCTTCAGAAGAAGTAATCATAGTGCAACTTAGTTAGAAAATGATGCAATTAAAGAATATTTCCCAAATCTAAGCAAGCTAACATGGCACTCAATCATCTTCATCGATTAGTTAAAGATTCTTCGACTCAAAGTGAACGCATTTGAGGAGGGTATCTAAAATAATCCATTCAAGGAAAATTGTTCATTTAATGCATAGAGGACATACATGTAATGGTCATTTATGATACCCCACTCTCTTCTTGAAAGAGCATGAATGGTGGACATTTATTACCCACTACCATAGTGGTTTCTTCCTTGCATTAATTTAGATTCCCTTTTCTATACCCTAACCCTAATTAGGGCTGAGGTGGCAAAATTGTGTCCATCGGTTATTGTTTTGATCTGGGCCTTTCATTTTTTTTGAAGACCTATATAAAGGCCTCTTCTTCTCATTTGTAAGGGAGTGAATTTTGAGATTGTTGCTTATGAGCTATTGAGACAATAGAATTTTCATTGAAGTGTGGTGAACATTTGATTTGTCTTAATGCTTTCTTGGTTTCATTATTCTCTCAATTAGATTAAGTTTAGTAAATGAAGTGTTGTGATTGTTTCTTTTGGAGATTATAATGATGTTTTGATGAGTTCCTATGGTTCATACTTTTGATGTTTTAGTGATTCTAAATCATCATGTAAACTTAGCCTGAACCCCTTATCCATGTGCTTAAATTCAATCATTCATACAAACCTTTGAAGATTGCACCAGTCCATGTGTAGTTGTAGCTTGACTTGGTGAAGTGTGACTTGGTAATTAAGGAACTCATCCATTAGCATACTGTCCTTGGCTATCATTACCCTTAGGAATAGATTAGAATCTCTGAACCCTAAACCCTTTTAATTTTTTCATATCCGGTGAAAACCACAAAAAATAGTACTTAATTGAAAATATTTTGATAAGACCCTATTCATCATGACATAAAGGATTGAAAATGTAAGGCCCATTGTGACCATCAGGAAATCACATCAACATTGAGCATATCCATAAGTCGAGGAACCTTGGAGTTATCATATGATCTTTTTCTAAATCTTAGCATACATGGTACTTTGTTCAAGAGAGGATAATATATCTCGGTATTTTGTTCTACTATTTGGTGAGTCATAAGACACACATCAACACTACTCGCATAATTGGTTTTCCCTGAAGCTTGCACATTGTCACTCCCCTTGTTGATGATCCCTTTGTTGTTGAAAGGTTTAGATGATTCATTTCCCATGGGTGATCTTTCAATTTTCCTCAACCAAGCAATTTTGGATGCCAAATACAAGGATCTTTCCCTCCTTATATAGCCTCTACCTTACAACACTTGTATTGAGCTCTTTACGTGTAAGGCATGACGATGGAAGGACTATGTCATCTCTATCTAGAATATACGAAACACTTGATCTATCTGATATATGTCATTTTCTCTTCTCAAAGAATTATTTCATTTTACTTTTGAGCTATTTTATTGATACCCTAATTATTGATAGCTGATGTAATCCTTCTAGATTTTTATAGACATAATCTTGATTCCCTGAAGATAGCCACTAATGTGATGGCATTAATCTTGATTCTCTAAAGATAGCCACTAACGTCATGGCATACTCTTCTTCAGTTGTGTACTCTGATGCTCTAGTGGTCTATATTCTAATGCTCTCATAGTGAAAAATACATCTATATTCTAATTCTATGGTGCTCACAAATTTTTCTAGTCTATATTCGGATGCTTTGTTGCTGGTGAATGTTCTTTTTGGTCATTTATGTTACAAGTTTTGTAAGCCTATATAAGGGAAAGAACTTATGGTGCTCGACATCCATTGTTGAAAGGTTTTTTTTTGTGTTCCTAAGTGATTGAGAAAGTGCTCTCAATATGAATCAACAACCACCTTATGGTGCTTATGGACCATATGGTGCTCACCAACCATATAGTGCTTATGGTGCTCCTCAACCATATGGTGTTTATGGACCTCATTAGCCCTCAGTTGACAACTATGGTGGGATCTTTTAGCCGATTAGTGGGACTTCAAGCAATGGGAACACATTCAATAGAATATGTACAACAAGAACAATCAGTACAACATAGGCAATGGGAACAAGCAGCAGAACATAGAGAACCAATATGGTGGCATCAACAACTCAGGGAACAACTTAGGGTTCATTAGTAGTGGGGATGACAATGTGCAAGCCATAGGGAAAACCAACTATGGGTCAAGAAATTGGAACATAGGTGGGAAGAAGTGAAAGGCTGGTCAAACATCAATGAAGACTGAGCAGTAAAGTCTATGTAAATAAAACTCTAAGTATGGGTTGTGTCATGTTATGTTTCCATTATGGAAAAAAGAACATACTGTGCTCTTTTGTTTAACTCTCTGTTTGATTCTTCCTACATTCTAGCATCTCATAGAAGAGGAGGACAAGGAAAATAGATCATTTATTCTATATATACATATGCTTGATTGTAAATCTTGTTACTATAAGATCCATTTTCATTGAATTTATTTTTCTAAAACTATTAAGTTGAATGTTGTAAAAAGAATAAAAAAATTAAGTAGATGATGAAGACTTAGTACTAGAAGGTGATAGTAAATTGAATGTTGTAAATAATAATAATAATTTCTTTAACCATTTTTAAAGTGAAAGTTGATCAAATAAATAAGAAGGCATAAATAATAAAAGAGAAAAAGAAAGAAAAAGAAAACAAGCATAAGTGACAATTATCAAACACTGACAATATTTTCCAGCATCCATTTGAGCACTGTGTCAGATGATAAAGAAACAAATATGTAAGAAGATCACATTTAGTTCTGAAAAAAAATATGGAAGAAAACTATAGACTACAAAACTTTCTTCGAATGTATGTGACCCTCTCTGATTCACTCATTATCAAGAACCCCTTTGCTCTTCCAGGCTCAACCAAAAAAGTGTCATATGCATCAACCAAGGTTTCTTCACTAAGGCTAGAGATTGCTAGTAGTGTAGCATATACTTCTTCATAGACAAAATTCACTTCAGATGCATCCATTTTCATATTTGGAGTCTCCCTCATGTTGTCACCTATCTTACCTATGGTTTCACATATGGCATCTAAGGAACCTGCCATGCTAGAATGCTTCCTCTTTGGCCTCTTTGATGGCATTGATGAGTGAATCCCACTACCAAATGTAGTAGATTAAGTGGGTACATGTGTAGGTATATCATCATCATTCAAATCAAAAGCACTTTCAAAAGGTACACTGATATCCTCCTTATAATTGGGACCAAAGCTGTCATTTACAAAAATCCCTTCTTTAGTCTCTAGAGGTGTTGCAGCTACATTCCCTTTAGCTATGTCATTGCCCACAATGATAGATAACTCGTTGAAGTAGAAAAAGGGTCACCTCTAAAACACATTTGCATTTTTGAAATCTTTTCGCTGCATGTTGGCATAATGAATCAATTATCTATTTGTATTTGATTGGTAACTTGTTAAGATATATTAACTTATAACAAAAAATTGTAACCAACATTTCACCTTCAAGATCTCCTCTTAAACCTTCTCATCAATGTCCATACATTGAGTGGTCTCATTCCATTCAAAACCACTTTTGTTTTTTAACTCTTTTATCATTCTGTAATCCTATTTCCATGTTTTCAATTTGTTCTTACAATTTTCCTTTGTCAAATTAATCTTTATTTCTTCCTTGAACCTCTTTTCAATAGCAGTCCAAGCTTCCTTTTCAAAACCACCTTTAGCTTTTATTCCCAGCTCAACTTTCTCGTGGAGAAAGTCTAGGAGCTTTCTTTCCATATCTTTGGTCCATACAATTCTGGTAGAAGGATTACCATGGCTGGTTTGAACAACATCGTTGTCCAATGCATGGATCATTTGAGAAGCATCATTATCTATACTTGTCAGAAGGTTTGTGAATGACATCGCAGAATCATATGAACATTTGGAGAAAAAAATGAGTCAAAAATTAATATAATAGACATAGATAAGAGTACTATATGAGAAATTATATTATCATACATTCAGAGCATGCACAGTAATAACAGAGAAAAGAGAAAAAGATTTCAAAATGCATTTGAAGTTGGAGCATAAATGGATAAAAAAAAATAGAAAATCAAAATCTTTCTGTTTAAACACAAGCATAAGTTTGGATCTAAGATTTCCATGGGGACACACTTTCCAATTCCCTTAGACATTTATTACTTTTAATCTAACATTTCCAGTGAGATACCCTGCTCCTCAATTATGAAACTATTCATTGTTTTTTATTAGGCATTTCGAGTGACGGATCCTTCTCACCAAATTGGAAACTATTTTGGCAAATAAAGATTACTCGATTTCAAGTGAGTCAGCCTCGCCAAAAGCAGTTTCCCTCATGATGAGTGGGGCAGCTCAAACAACAAAAGAATGGAATCTTCAACATCTTTAAAAATAGATTAAACCTTTTCTAAATGCATTTTATTCTATAAAAGAGTCCATAATATTATCAAATACAAGAAATTCCCAAGTCCAAGTCCATTTCTTTACAAACGAGTCCTTACTATTGAAAATAAAAATTACTTCACACATATAATCCAAAAATCTGCACATTATAAAAATATATATTAAAATCTAAGGGCACAAGATACTGGCCTCTTTATATATAGTGACTGATTCATAGCCCTAGTCCTTATCTCGATATTATTAACTGTAGGAAGTAAATATAAAATGGATCTTAAAAGAGATTCTGGAAAATTGAAAGAACAAATCTTTTTTGAGCCTACTAGACTAGCCAATAAACCAAACCCTTATCTACAAGCCCTTAAATCCACTAGACAGAGCATAAAACTCAAATTCATGGATGAAACAAGTTGTCTGCACCAGAATTTTAGACAAATAAAAAAACAAAATCCAGTCTCTGGCCACCAAAACACCAATTTTCCAAAAATGCTCCCAATAAAATTTGACCACAGGGTTTTCTTCAGCCTAGAAAAAATAGGAAAGAGAAATCAAGACTAAATTTCACCCCAACATTTTCGAAATCATTTTTCTCAACCAAAAAAAACAAACTAGTCCAAACGGTGTAGACCCAATTCCTCAAATTTCACTCACAAGTCGAAAAGAAACCAAAACAACACAAAAATATTCATCTAATCCAAAACTAATGATTGGAATTTTGTTCCATGAAAACAAAAATATTTGCTTTAGAGGAAAGACTTCCAAGCAAATGTAATGCCATGATTGCAATAGATGTAGGAAAATCTTGCAAGAAATGAATTGGAACAACTTACAGTCTCAAAGAAAACCATCCTATGATGCCAGTCAAACTTGAAACTAGCAAATATAAGGGATTAAAACTTCTTAATGAACTTACATTAAAGATCTAAAACTTAGAAATGTTGGCCTCACTCCCTTTTGCAATATCACTCTAGTGGAATATCAAATTAAATGGCATCTTAGAATAACATATTAATGTTTCATGGAATGTGATGAAATAATGAAAATAATTCAGTGCCAGTCTCCATTAATTTTTAAAATATCATGGCAAATTTCTTAAATACACAAAAAAAACATCACAAAATTATCAAGATCTATAGTCTTCCCACATCCTTCTTGCTATTTCATCTTGAAAATTCCCCTAGTCATCTCTATCACACTAAATCAAACCATAAGTCTCAAGCAATGGTATATCTATCCCGTGACGACCGTCTTCCTCTGGTGGAAGGCCATCCTCTCCCGTAATGAAGTTGTGTAAAATGCAACATGGAAAAACAATCTTGGTTTGTGTCCCAATTTTATAAGATGTCTCATGCCTCAATATAGGAAAACACTACTTTAAAATGCCAAATGTACACTCTATTATATTCCTAAGTGATAAGTGTCTATGGTTAAACAACTCCTGTGCTGTGTTTATGGGTTTTTCTCTTACAAATTCCTTTAGGTGGTAACGTGTACATCTATAAAGAGCGAGAAATTTTGGTGCATTTGGATATCCAACATCAACCAAATAATACTTTCATGTAGATAATAAAGAATATTAATATAACTGTGTAAAATTTATCGTATGTAGGAATATGACAATCATAGTCTACATACCTGGGGGAACCACAAGTGGATCTGATATGGAGAGAGTTGAAGCTAGAACACAACTATCTGTAGTAGATCCTTCCCAACCAGCAAGGATGTATTAAAATTGGTAATCAAATGAACATATACCCATAACATTTTGTGACAAGTTACCTTTTCTATCACGATATTTGGTTTGGAGGTCAGCATCGACAGTGACTAGTATATGGGATCTATCAATTGCTCCCACATAATCCTATAGTCAGCAAATGGATAATCCAATAAAAATGTAGAAATGAGATTAAGACTCAATCAAACAAATGTGTATGGAAAGGAGATTTACCTTGAAGTATGGGTTGAACCAGTTCTTCCCACTAATTTATGGAGGAGTGTTAGGACCAGGGGGTAGAAGATAATTTGCATGGAGTGCTAATATAGCCATCAACACCTTGTGGAAGTATCAACTAACTGTCTCTCCTGAGTGCCTAAAGTTATGGGCAATCTTACGATTATGCAAATTGTGTCCAATGGTATGTAGGAACATCACCAATTGTTCCTCTAATGTGATATTTTCTATATCTAAGATGCTTCCTTTTTGCCTTAGAAGATTTTCTAGCTGAAAGAAGGCTCGTCTAGTCATGCGTATTTGGTCATGACAATCCATGTTGTTAGAATGGATGATACGCTTATAAAAAGGAATTTCATCCCTTAAACGCTTACGCATTTGTTTTTTTTCTTCATCTACAAATGCCACTATGGCTGCAAGCATGCATACAAGAGAAATACTAACTCTCTTCTTCCTAAGAGAGAGACCTTGAAGGTGTAACTATTTGGTAAGATCCATTTCCTAAAAGGCAAGATAACTTAGTACTTGCATATAATTAAACACAATGACAACTACAACAAAACAACAAAACAATAATGGGGTTTTCTTGGCCTACATATGTGAACACATGTTATAGTGACTCCAGCCATCTACAATAGCATAGGAGTCTAAAAAGTACCTGTAATATCATATTGTAAAGTAACAAAACCTAGTGAACTAGAAAAAGCAAGCGTGTTGGTTAGAAGTATTTAACAAAATGTTAAGTGCAATATCATTCTATGAATCCATTATTCTCTTCAATACATCTATGATTAAACATAGAAAACAATGTACTTGGGAGTAGAGATCTTAACATTTTTGCTAATTAAACTCAAACAAATTTCTATTGCCATTATGCTTTTTACTACTAGAAATTATGGATGCTATTGTAATGTGTTTGTTAAGCTATATGACCTTCCAAGTGATAACATACAATCCTATGGTAATGATCTTTGACTATAAATTTTCACTTGAGGTGGTTCATTAAATCTCAAATCTGTGAGATCTTTCAAGAATTTAAGAAGATGGACAATTTTTCCTGTGGCACAAGAAAAGGATTTATTTTCTAGCACAAGACTTTCCCAATTTCATGCGTAGAAAAACCTAAAGCGTCAAAGATAATGATCAAGTGGCACACAATGTATGAATCATGTAAAAAATAATACCTCAAACACTAGCACTTACTTTCAATATGTTGAATGTGAACTTCTCTAGTTTTGCAACGCATTACAATATCTATTGATCCATATACTATTTTAGAATCTTTATATGCAATCTAAATGTAATAAAATGCAATGTACAAGTAATTGACATTTATATGTATTTTGGATCATCCAAAGGTAGTTTAGAACATATTATGTTTGTTAAACCTATAAACTTCAAAAGGCAATTTTGTCTACAAATATTTCTATCTCTTTGGCATGAGAAAACATGAAGTGTATAACATGAAAACAATCATTCTTACAATATAGATAAGTTTAAATTAAAAAATTAAATATTAAACAAAATATTTGGAGAACCATTTTAACTCCATTATACTAATTATTATTAAATGTTTGCAGCATATATAATGATAACCCGTATTACTCACTAGAAATGGCATAAATTGTGAACGTGGCCTGTTTGTCTTTCTGAATAGGATTTGGATTTAAAATCAGAAAATGAACACACACAGAATATTTCCAATTTTTTTCCTGCAATTTAGAAATGAAGATAACTTCAATAGGATGTTTAGATCCAGACAATGCAGATCCCTTAGCATATCAAACATTAAAAAGAATAATATCCACTTCCATCCCCAAACAAAGGAACTAGTGAAACATAGGTTTTAAGATGGGTGTGTAATCTAACAACGAAGATAGGGCTTATTTACAAGATCAACATAATTCTCTATGTAATAATCCCTCGATATTGGGGTTGCACTGTCTTCTATGATAGTTAATTGATTTTTTAATAATGTCTCCCAAAGATGGTATGCAACATAAATGCAAATCTCAACATGAGATAAACATCATATTATTAAAAAAGGCTCATCCGTTCTTACCTAGTATAGACTCATTATTTTTATTTTAACAGATAATTATTAAGAAAATAATTTATAGGGTGTGGATACAACTCTAAAGTGCATCACTTTTACGAACATTATTAGTTTTACATTATTTGGTTTTGGATTTCTTGTTCATGTATATAATAGTTTAATAAATTACATCATCATGAAGGTTTAATGATTTTAGGTGATATTATATTAGATGTTATATTGGGGGAAGAAAAAATAAAAGACAAAGGGAGGAGAGGAGATTCCATAGAAGGAGCGTTCAAAATATTCATGCGCTAGCACAAACAATGGAATCATCATTTCAGAGAGTCACTCAACAATTCATAACTTTTTAGATTGTAGCCATATTTGTACAAGGGAGAAATGGACCGGGGGAATAAGAAAGTAGCATGGACATCAACATACATACATGAATCAACTTTAGATCATACAGAGACATAAGGAGCATGAATGTATTCCCAAGGTGCTTAAGGAAAAGGTCCCCCATGATAGTAGTGACAATCATTAAGGGAAGATGATAATCAGAATAAATATGCCTGTAAAATATCCTGCTACAGCAGTAAAAAAATTCATGAACAAGAAAGGGACCATGAAATTGCAGCAGTTTAACTGAAGATTGCCTGTTACAAAAAATTATGGACTGATTTTCTTTAAAAGATTTTGTTGAATGAAGTTCATGCAAATACTATCTACCACAAAGAGTGAAATGGAGCACATTGAAACAAAGATTAAGGTAGAAGAAAACCTACAACACTTGGAGAAAAACAAGAATGTAGAGTCTTCAAAAATAAAAGTAAAGATCATAAAGAAACCTCACCAATGCAATGTTTATGGGTTCCATTTTGGTACAATCTTAACTACTACATGCCTTTATAGGAGCAATAGGATAGTGACCTTGGCAAAAAAATTACACATAAATTTTTAAGTTGTCATAGCATACCCAAAATCTTGTTCTGGGCCGGTAATGTTCCTAGTTACAATAGTTGACAAAAGTGAGCATGTCTAGGAATTGATGGCTTTAACTATTAACTACTGCACAAATGGGCATCTAAGTACCATGAATACAAGATACCTACATGGAGTCAGGGATGCCAAATTTATTTGCATGCTATACAAAGAAAATACCAATCCAATAATTATTTGTAGAGAACACTCTATCATAGACTAGTATGATTTGTTATTCAACCAATCATTGATGAGAATGCTGCATTCTATTACTAATACACTAAGTGGAATTGATAGCATATATAAACTACATGATAATAATAACCACAAAATGGAAAGGGAAGGGAAGCTTACCATTGGTAAAAAGGTGAACTGACAAGTTTACAATGGGCAATTTAGAGAAGTAGACCATTTTCTTTATATCCATATTTCAAGATCCAATATTTCCATATTTCTATGCTGGCTGGATTGGTAATTTAGTCATTGTCCAATGTGTTGTGACTATCTGATAGACTCACATGATTGCTAACAAATCTAAAGTTAAATAGAGGATGAACTGAGATACCCTTGAATTGATTTTTGATGTGTCTTTATGATGAAGGAGCATCCTGGGTGTAAGAGCAATCTTGCATCACCCAAAAATATCTCTATTTTTGTATTCAATAAGGGCTAAATTTCTAGAACCTTCTTGGGTGGTGGAAATTGCCTATGTAAAGAAGGCCTATAGTGTTGTCTAGGGCAGTTCTGGGTAGTAGATCTGGGTATCGATTCGAGGATTTTTCCTATAGAATATTGTAAGGGAATGCCCATGTGGCTTTGCATATTGTAATTCTGAAAGTTTGTAATTCCACATTTGTGGATAATAAGAAGCCAATTTTCTGTTCTTGCATATTATTGTTTTTGTTTCTCTATTTATGTTATGTTCTTTTGGTATTAAGGGGAGCACCCTTCATCACTTTAAGTGGAAACAAACTACTCAAAACCAACCTAAAGCTTTAGAGAATATACAATCTGCAGGGACAATCAAATGGTGCCAAGGTAGCACTAATGCAAAGGGAAGTGTTTTGTCATGAAAAAAGACATGGGGGGTCCATGAGCATGCAATGGTTGACAAAAATTTAATAGAAGCAATCTTATGTGGTAAAGGATGATTGTCATGGTATTTTAATTGTCCTACAGGTCTAAATTGATAAGAAGAAGAATTCAAGACAAACTCCAAACCTAGAGGATATGAATGTGAACTAGAGAACAAAAAGGCAATAAGTTATGATGGTCCAGACTAGAAGACTAGTGCACTATCGTAATGAAATTGTATTTATTACCAAAGATTGATATAAAGTATGTTGGGAATCTGTTCAAAAGTTATCATACACTATTATATCCTTGAGGTCTGAGAATGACTTGCAAATTTGTACAAAGTGTTTTGTGAGCTAAATAACTACCATACAAAGAATCAGGGCGGTCCCAAAAACCTTAAAGAGGTCTGATACAATGGGCAAATAGTAATCCTTAAAGAACTATTTGTAGCAATTAAAAAAAGAACACATAGAAAGATTGTGTCATTAAAAAACCACAGCTGTAAAGGATTGGGAAAATAGTAATCTTTTACTAGTTTAAAAGATTGGTATGGAGGATGCAAACCCTAATATTGTAAAAAATTGTCCCCTAAATCCTATATTGTTGGCATATCTGTATAAATATATATTTACAGCTTAGTGTTTTCATCTTTCTGGATGATTGAGAGAAGCAAATAAGTTGGTAAAGGTCCCTCAACCTCTATCATTTAGTGTTTTGATTTTTTAGGTGTGTAAGGTTGATACACTCTAGCATGCGTAATGTGTGTTTGAAGTATAGTGCATGTGTTTTGCATTTTAAATAAAATAGCACTAAGAGACTTCTGTGTATGGAAAATTTACATTTTCCATTCGGAATTAATTGTATAGGGAAAATATCATTGGACTATTTTTCTACGAGTGGATCTGAGTAGGGAACAATTTTGTTCTCTCTTATCAACTATTTCTTACTGAATTGGTAAACTGCAAGGGCATTTTTTCTGAGCATAGTTAATAGGTATTGCGTAATGAAATCTAATCTTGGTTTTGGCAAGAACATACCCTTTGCAGAAATGCTTCAAAAATATGTAGCTTCTCCTCCCCTTTGCTTCTAAAAGAATATGTCTCTGCTACTGGAGGTTGTGGATCTGTATTCGCAGCTAAAATGGGATATAAAATAGGGCTGAGTCAAATGCTTCCTATGCTCTAGCTGCCTCTACTCTCGAATGGAGGCTGATTTGTAGAAAACCCAAAAACCTCTTTGTAGATGCGAACAGACCCGACGCATTTTTACATCAAATAGAAAACCCTAGAAAACCAAAACACACAGACCTGACCAGTTTATAAATTTTGAAGTAATTTTCAATTCTCAAATAGCCTTATTATGGAATAAAATGAATTGCATCTTTTTTTCAGAATTATTTTATCAATGCATTGGTCCAAAAATGGGAATTAGTTATCCAATTTGTGAATTAAGAAAGTGGCCACAAACAGCAAATAAACTTATTCAAACATTCAATAATTCTTATTCTAGATTAATTCTAGGTGCCAAATGGGCCCTATGTTCTTAGGACTAGGAATAGGGTTACCATATTAGTTATTGATAGCTGACATAATCCTTCTAGATTGTTATAGACATAATCCTGATACCCTGAAGATGGGCACTGACGTCATGGAATTAATCCTAATTCCCTAAAGATAGCCACTGACATCATGGCATACTTTTCTTTGGTTGTGTACTTTGATGCTCAGGTGGTCTATATTCTGATGCTCTCGTAGTGACAAAGTGGTCTATATTCTGATTCTACGGTGCTCACAAATTTGTCTAGTCTATATTCTGATGCTTTGTTTCTGACGAATGAGCATTTCAGTCATTTATGTTATAGGATTTGTAAGCCTATATAAGGGAAAGAACTTGTGGTGCTTAGCATCCATTATTGAAAGGTTTTGTTTTGTGTTCCCAAGTGATTGAGCAAGTGCTTTCAATATGAATCAACAACCACCTTATGGTGCTTATGGACCATATGGTGCTTATGGACCTTATGGTGCTCCCCAACTATATGGTGCTTATGGACCATATGGTGCCTATGGTTCTCCTCCACCATACGATGTTTATGGACCTCATCAGCCCTCAGTCAACAACCGTACTGGGAGCTTTCAGCCGATCAATGGGACTTTAGGAAATGGGAACACACTCAATATAAATCCATACAAGAAGAACAATCAGTACAACACAGGCAATGAGAACAAGTAGCAAAAGATAGAGAACCAATATGGGGGCATCAACAACTCAGGGAACAACTCAGGGATCATTAGCAGTGGGGACGACAATGTGGAAGCCGCAGGGAAAACCAACAAAGGGTGCAACATAGGCGGGAAGAAGTGAAAGGCTGGTGGAATATCAATGAAGACTGAGCGGTAAAGTCCATGTAAACATGACTAAGTATGGGTTGTGTCATGTCATGTTTCCATTATGGAAAAAAGAACTTACTGTGCTTTTTTGTTTAACTCTCTGTTTGATTCTTCCTACAGTCTAGCATCTCACAGGAGAGGAGGACAAGGAAAATAGAGCATTTATTCTTTATATACGTATGCCTGATTGTAAATCTTGTTACTATATGAGCCATTTTTCATTGAATTTATTATTCTAAAACTATTGAGTTGAATGTTTTAAAATAAATAAATAAAATTCAGTAGATGATGAAGGCTTAGTAGTAGAAGGTGACCGTAAATTGAATGTTGTAAATAAAATAATAATTTCTTTAATCTTTTTTAAAGAGAAAGTTGATCAAATCAATAAGAAGGTATCAATAATAAAGAAGAAAAACAAAGAAAAAGAAAACAAGCATAAGTGACAATTATCAAACACTAAAGAAGAAAGGAAAATGTGTGAGCATCCCAAAATGTTTTGAGGAAATTTATTAAAACCAAAAATCTGTTAACCCATCTTTTAAATGATCTTTAAATATTTAAGTTGGGACATCAAAGGTCTTGAGTTCCGAGATAGAAAATTTCCCTAATAAGTCTTTGTAATATTAAGAAAGAGGTGTATTTCCTCTTGATTTGAGAGCTTATATTAGTAGGTTTCCAACTTGAAACAACTCTAAGATTTTCTTGGAGAACTTTTGTTTCCTTTCACACCAACAATTGTAAAGGGAAGGATGGTATTTCCATTATTGTTAGTCAAAAGTGGGCCAAATAGATTGTTATCTTAGGTAATTACCCTTGTAATAAATGCATATGGCTTTCGAAAGAAAATAAAGTTAAATTTGAAGTATAGCTCACTTATGCTCATAATGATTATAAGGAGAAAATTGAAGTTTCCAAATGACTTGCATACGATCTACCTAAACCCCCTTAGATTATTGGGGCAACTTAGTGTTTTAGATATAAATATGACAAAGGTTGGGGTTTCTCCTTAGGCCTAGAAAGGAAATGGGCATTTTTATTAGCATACGATCAATAAATTATTGGATTTCCATGATCACTTTCAAGTAAAAATGGAGTGTATGGTATATTTGGTGCAACAACCAACTTGATAATTTGCATGTAATGCCTAGTAGAGAACCCTCAAGGACAAGCACTAACCACTTAAGTAACATAGAAATAATTTATTTTTATTATGCAACATATCGTCTAACTCATCATATAATTAACTATTACAAAACACAAGAAGAAAATAAATATTCATTGACAACAATGTGCTCCATGGGTTCCCTAACGTCTCTACTATGCAACACATCAAACACATATGCTAGAATATATAAATGAGATGAACAATCATAGCAAAGATAACACTAATATTCTCCTGCCAAGTTCATTTTAAGCACCAAGACAAATGTTCCTATGATAACCTTTCATTAAGAAATAAGATAGAACATGCAATAATATATTAAAAGAGGAGCTTATTAATGGTGCTAAGTAAATTATTAATATCACTAAATTTACCCAAGTTTTTCTTCCAATTTTCTTCAATGTGATATGATACCTATAATTTCTCAAATATGTAAATAGCTATATGCATAACATAAGATTCATTAAAAGTTAGACACATAAATATATCCTTCATCAATATCTTATGTAGATGAATTATGAATATCAACAAACAGTGGAATAATATCATTTAAATCTTTAAAAAATAACCCTACTTGAGGCTAAAACTATGTCTTTGAGGCTCATCATTGATGGCCTTGGCTGCATTAACACTTAGATATTTTGTAGTTCTACTATTTAATCTTGAACCATATCGTGGTTTTAGCTTAGTAAAGGTACCAAATGCATTATACATGTTTATTTTTATATATGTTTAATAAAATACATAAGAAGGTACACAATCTTTTATAGGTTAAAGTCCCTAGACAATTTCTCCATTGGTTGCCACCCACTTGGTGAAACAAAGATATAATCATGATTAAGATCCAATATACCAGCACATCCCAAGAAGGTTTTGTTTTGAATAGTAAACTTAAATGAAGATATTCTAATCTTAAGTTCATCCATCACCAATAATTCAAGTACATCTCCAAATTTCATGAGTGCATACAATAACAAGGACAAAGGACTATTCTCCTTGGTACAATACCCACAGCCAAGAAACATACTTGATATCCACAAGCAATATAGTACATATTAGGACAAGTATGAAGCATGACAAGAAACCACCAAACACTTCTTATCAAAACCCAATGGATGATATAATAGAATATGAGAGTGAAATAGTGTCATCACATAGCCTCAAACAAGAGTTATCTAGTAGCCTCTCTCTAGGTCTCAACCCCACTTGAAAGCTCATGTGGAACCAAAAATCATTTTCATGAAGATAATTCAGTTTGATTATGCTAGCTCTAAATGTCCCATGGATAGACAAAAATCATCCCACTTCTATCTCGAGTTTGAACAAGCACTAAAGGCATGGGCTAGGCATCATAACCATCCCATTCCCATCCTTAGTCTATACATACACTCAAGACATGTGGGATGCATCATAATTATCTTGTTTAATGTGTTCACTCTAATTCATTTATTAAGTTATCATTTGACTAATAAACTCATCAATGAGCTATCCTAGTAGCTACTTAGGGTCTCAACCCCCATTGAAATCTAGTCTCCCTAGTTGCATCTAGATACCCATACCCTAGGTTTCAACCAAGGGATTATAAAGCATTTAAGCATATATCTTCGATATTCATCAATCATGAATCCATTCTAAAAGAATGAAACACATAGTCACAATTCAAGCTTCATAATAGGTCCATATATAAGAAGATTCAACCATGAAACCACCTTGACAATAAGATTGAATAAAATGCCTCAAGAATAGGCATGTAATATTTAAAATTAGCATATAGTGTATATAAGAAATCATAAGAGCTTAAAAATGCACCATTTTATGCAATATTTACTTCATAGATAAGTTCTTGCTAGAATGTCAATTCAACTGTAATTAAATAAGAAAAACTAATCATAATATTTTTCATCATGCTCATTAAGGGTATAAAAAGCTAGCAAAACCATTCAAGAGGATACAACAGATTGTAAGATTTTATAAGAACATCCATGAGAATACAAATATTTCCAAGAGAAATATAATGACATATATCTGTGTTATATCCTAAAAGAGCATCTACTATGCCAATTTTCCTATCTACTCTTCAATCTATGCATAACCAATTTAATTACCATTAGATTTCCCTAATTTATTGTTTGGCACATCATGGTAAATTTAATGTTGATCTAATAAGAAAGTGCAACTAATTATTTATGATCTAAAATGAGTCATTCATAATCTAAAATACCATCAATTACAATATACAAAAGATAAACTTTCAAACAACCTTTCTTGTATAATATCATCTACATAGCTACTAATAGGAGTCTTTAACAATTATTGAAATACTTAATCATTTTCACCTCTGATGACTCTATCACCCACTTGAAGATGTTTCATAATTCAATAGCTATAATAGTAAATAATATCATATACCATTAAAAATAATATAAGAACATATTTAAATGAAATTGAAAGTAGCAATATGTAGAATAGTGCAACGAATGCAAGATAATATATATGAATCAAATACTACATATATGTATATGTATGCATGAATGACTTTATTCAAATTATCTAATACTTATGTGCATCTTTGTTTTTGATCTATGCAATCCTACTAACAAATATATTTTGTTTCCAATTTTGTAGTCATAAACGATCGACAATATGAAACCACTAGGCACATCTTATAAATATATATATTATATATATATATATATATATATATATATATATATATATATATATATATATATATATATATATATTATGTATGTATGTATATATATATATATGTATGTATGTATGTATATATATATATGTATGTATGTATATATATATATTATGTATGTATATATATATATGTATG
>BSBK01013577.1:0-112500 GCA_027943335.1 Chamaecyparis obtusa | reverse complement strand
CAGGTCGGCCTTTTTTTCATTTTTTAAAATGTTTTTTAGTTGTTTTTGTTAATTTAATATTAAATAATTGTAATTTTAATAATAATGTTAATTTAATGGAGCTCACCACGCAACACGATGGTGGTCATACATTATGTTGATAGGACGGTTGTATGTTCGAATCCCACCCACCAACAAGATTGTTGATGCTAATATGCTACGTGGTGGTGCTCTGACTGAAGACCAATGACCGCTTGTTGGGGTGTTGACGTGTACACTATTGTTGGTGTGTTCCACTTTTGACTGTGATTCCCTACTTTCATGATGCTAGTAGGGATGGTGCTACTAGTGTGCGCGCGATGATGTAGCTGTGAGGTATAAGGGGTCTTGGTTGTGAGACATAAGATGTGCCAAGAATATAGCTTCTGGGAGATATAAGGTGGTTTGTTGATTAGGGTGGTCTTCGCTTAGGGAGTTATAAGGAGGTTGCGATTCCATTGACTCAAATAAGAAATAATCATGTGATCAGCATGAGACAAACACATAAGGCATTTCCATGGGATGGGATCCCAAATAATTGTGATCCCATTGGTTCAAAGCTCCAGTCAAAAGCAATTACAGATCCAAAAATAATAATAATGTTAATTTAATAGTTGTTTTAATAATAAGTTAATTTAATAGTTATTTTTGTTTATGTAATTTTATTATTTTTAATTGTAGAAATTAAATAATATAATTTTATGTAGAGGGTATGTGCAGGATCATGGTATGCCAAAAAGTGGCGATGTGAAAAAAAACTTATTTTCACTCCTCCAAAAGCACACAAATGCATATGTTGACTTTTTAGTAGGCCTAGGCATCAGTACACTTGGCAAGCCAAAAGCCAAAGCAAAAAGGCTTAATTGGATATCAAATATTATCAGATATCCGATAATATCAGATATTCGATATTTGCCAGTAAATATATAACTTTGTACCCCAGCTGCGTTCAAAATTTTCTCATTGTGAAAACATGAACACAGCTAGGGTAAACAGATATCGGCTTTCAAATACCCTATCTAATTTTTCTTTTAAATCCCAAGGTATGTGAAAGCTTCTAATTTTTATTGTTTTTTAAATGGAAATTTATTATTTTTTATATAAAAATTAGGGTAGCAATGAGTTTTTATATTGTTTTTTAAAATTCATTGTAATTATCTATTTATGTCTTCATTATTATCAGACATGGAATTAGAAAACCCTCCTAATGGTCCCACAAACAATCTAGAACCACCTCCCAACAATTCCCCACCTCCAGAAGATGTACCTATCACAAACCCTCATCGTTTAGAAGATCTAATAGGAGATAATCTAAATGAACTTAGAGGATTTCAAAACACCTATGCCAATATCCCCACATTGCACCCCATGTTTACGACATTGAACTCAATTATTGAAAACATGGAGAAACTTACATGGAAACATAGTGCTGCACTTCTTTGGCGCAATTCCATGCACGCCCAGTTTGACGATGAGATTGATTATGATCAAGTCATGAACCTAAATATAACAAAACATGCCATAGCTAATCTTTTTGTGGATCCTAAAACTAGTCTATAAGTAGACCATAAAAAACCAAGTTGTCAATTAAATGGTAAACATATAGTTCAATACGTGACAACTTTTGGGACCGTTCGTGGATGGTTTTTGATAGACCACCTCACAACAATTTGGATGTCCCATTTTATTTTATTAAAAAATGGATGCTGAATTTGTGCTTGGTCATAAGGTGAATTATTGGAGTATGAGACTGAACTAGGGTGTAGGTTTATGTGCTCCTCAGGATAGGCCATGGGCACAATGGGTGAAATATCGCACATATGTCCCCCCTCCTGAGATTTCACCACCTCCCACAGTGCAACATCCTAACATTATTGTCGAGGCCGGCTCACAGACTATTCGAGCTATTCACACCTTGAGTGATCTACTGGTTATGTAGAGAATGTCATTGTTTCCTCCTCATGTTGATGCTTTTGGCACTTCCACATCCTCCATGAGCTCGCATGTTGTGTGCCCCACACTTGCATTATGTGCAAGAATCTGTGCTTAGGTCCCCTGAATGATAGTGATGCATATAATTATGTCTTTGAGGTGGACAATTCTAAATATCACACTACAAGCCACTGAAGCACCTTTTGAAGATGTGCAATAGGGCCATTCAGTGTCATGGACTCCTACTATTATGGTAAGAGTAAACAACTCACTTTTGCATTATATTTAAATTTTATCGTTCGTATTTTTAGTAGAATTTTCTTATAATAATTTCCCTGGCTTATTTGTTTTATGTGTTACATTTATGTTCAGTTGATGATAGAGGAGGATATGGCACAGGCGGAGGGATCTATGATTTCGGCCATATCATTTGGCCTTGACAGTTCCACGGTACATATGTTTTAATGTACTCTTTGGTTTCCTTAAATTATTATAATAGTATATGTACATTGTTTTCTAATTTTTACAATCATCTTATTACATACTGATGCAGGTGTCACCAGTTACCACTGGGGGGAAATGTGAGGGAGTGTAGGTGTCTACAATTGACAAGGGAAAGGTAGTTAACTAATTTAGTTTGTTTATGCATACATGTATACTTTTTAGTTGTCGTGAGACCCTATCATCAAGATAGACTCACAGGCACATCCATTCGCATTGATAGCCCTATGATATGTATATTTATAAATTTATTTATGTGTATTTTACTATCAAGTATATATAATATAGTCAAATTATGATAGTATGAAGTATCTATCTAAATTTTATAGGTCACTCCTAGTTTTAGGGAGGTAGAAGGCCAAGGGTTTTTTATCACTGATGACTCAACCAACATTTCCTAAAGAAAGTTCAACTCAGGTAAGTTTTAATGTTAATTCAATTATTTTGTAAAAATATATTTTCTATTGGAAGTATTTAACATTAAATAGTATAACTCGTAGATCAATCTCATGTTTAAAAACCTATACAGGTCAAAGTCGACATTGGTGGCATTGTTCCTGTGCTACCAAGGACATATATTAGGTCTCCTGTCTGCGAGAGCAGACAAAGAGGCAAGGTATATGCGAGTTCAATTTTAAGTTTAAATTTTATTTATTATTGTTGACTATGATTCTGAATTTTAATCTAACTTAGGGTTTCACTTTTGTGTTTGAATGTAGGATCCATCAGAGCCAAATAGTACTTCAAAGAGGCCACATTTTGATGATCCACTAGTAGAATAGGATGTCCTAGAAAATTTTGTAGTTGAACTTATTAGTTTGAGATGTCATATGACATATTTTGAGATGGCGTATGCCACATTATATCTAGCTATGTTGACATGTAAATATGTACAGAATTATTGTTCATTTTGATATATATGAAACTTGATATTCGATCCAATTTATTAATTGTGTGTTCATTTATTCATTGTTAGTATGTAAATATGCTTGTGTGTATGTACTCATGTGTATGCTTTATGCCGTAAGTATATTCATGTATATTCAAGTACATTCTTGATAACTTAAATTCATGTCTATGGGCTACGTGCATGACTTAAGTGAATTCATGTTGTATGATTTATAAAATATGTGGTACATGTATGCTTCATGACTTAATCAAATTTATGTGTACGTATTATGTGCTATATGTGTTCACATGTGTAATTCATCATTTAAGTGAATTCAAAATTTATGTGCTACATTGTATTCATGTGTGCCTACAATGCCAGTCCTGTCCTCGACATCAGTCAATTCTAATATCGTAATGATATTCCAAACAATGAGATAGCTATATAAAATTATAAACAACACAAGACATCATTCCTATATCACAAAAAAAGCCAAGATCACATTAGATTTATTCTAATCAATTCATTGTTGCCTGGACTGTTCCATGGGACAGAGAACTATAGAAATGTAGAGAACTTTATTTTCATTGATTGATTTGATTACAAAATTCAACCATTACTGTTCCCTAGCATTTAATCACCCAACTAGAGCTAATGGCATAGTCCAGTCGGTGCCGACAAAAATAGTTTGGAAGAAATCCAGTGGTGTAACTTTCAACTAACCCTCATTGCAAGTTTTGGCATCAAGCAAGACTGGCGTGCCAAATTCAAACAAATTTGAATCTCCCAGAATGGAGAGAGGTTATTTTTAGGCCTTAGAAATGGGGTCTTGTAGCATCTCACAAATTTTGATGCCTCTCACAGATTCTGAGAACCGAACCTTGAAAGTTCATTGCCCAATCATGCTTAGTGCACCTTGGGGACACTTTAGTCTGGCATGGTCTGAAACATTCTACTAACTCAATGGTCAAAATGGGATTGTCCCAAGCATTTACCCACCTAATAAAATCTAATGTCACACTCCATTCAATGTCAGGATGAACGGTTTGCAAGAAACTCATTGGTGCAACTTTCAATTGACCCTCACTGCAAGTTTTGGCATTAAGTGAGACTAGCGTGCCAAATTCAAACAAATTTGAATCTCCAAGAATGGAGAGACATTATTCTAGGCCTCAAAAATGTGGTCCTATAGCATCTCACGGATTGTCGATATCTCTCATGGAGTCTCAGATACTAGCCTCTAAAGTTTGATGCCCAATCATACTTAGTGCACCTTGGGGACACTTTGGTCTACTATGGTCTAGATGTTATACTGAATTAGTGGTAAAAATGGGGAGTCCCTAGCATTTAACCACCCAACTAGAGCTAATAGAATAGTTCATTTGGTGTCAGGATGAACGGTTTGGAAGAAACCCATTGGTGCAACTTTCAACTGACCACCACTACAAGTTTTGACATCAAGCAAGACTGGTGTGCCAAATTCAAATAAATTTGAATCTCCTAGAAAGGAGAGAGGTTATTGTAGGCCTCAGAAACATGATCATCTAGCATCTCACAGATCGACAATACCCCTCATGGAGTCCAAGATATGAGCCTTGAAAGTTCTCTGCCCAATCATGCTTAATGCACCTTGGGGACACTTTGGTCTGACATGGTCCAGAACATTTTACTGACTTAGTGGTCAAAACGGGATTGTCCCTAGCATTTATCTACCCAACTAAAGCTAATGGCATAGTCTATTTGGTGTTGGGATGAATGATTTGGAAGAAAACTATTGGTGCAACTTTCAACTGACCTTCACTACAAGTTTTGGCATCAAGCGAGACTGGCGTGCCAAATTCAAACAAATTTGAATCTTCCATAATGGAGAGAGGTTATTGTAGATCTCAAAAAAATGGTCGTGTAGCATCTCATGGATTTCCAATACCTCTTACGGAGTCTGAGAACTGAGTCTCAAAAGTTTTCTGCCTAATCGTCCTTAGTGCACGTTGGGGACACTTTGGTTTGACATGGCCTGGAATGTTCTATTGACTTAGTGGTCAAAATGAGGTTGTCCCTAGCATTTACTTGCCCAATCAGAGCTAATGTCATAGTCCATTTGGTGCTAGGATGAATGGTTTGGAAGAAACCCATTGGTGCAACTTTTAACTGACCGTCGCTTCAAGTTTTGGCATCAAGCGAGACTGGTGTGCCAAATTTAAAAAAAAATGAATCTCATAGAATGGAGAGAGTTTATTTTAGGCCTTAGAAACATAGTCTTGAAGCATCTCACCAATTACTGATATCTCTCATGGAGTCCGAGAACAGAGCCTTGAAAGTTCACCGCCCAATTGTGCTTAGTGCACCTTGTGGACACTTTGGTTCGGCATGATCCGAAATGTTCTACTGACTCAGTGCTTGAAAAGTGGTTGTCCCTAGTGTTTACTTGCCAAACTAGAGCTAATGAAATAGTCTATTTGGTGCCAGGATGAACAATTTGGAAGAAACCCATTGGTGCAACTTTCAACTAGCCCTCATTGCAAGTTTTGGCATCAAGTGAGACTGACGTGCCAAATTCAAACAAATTTAAATCTCCCAAAATGGAGAGAAATTATTATAGACCTCATAAACATAGTCCTATAGCATCTCATAGATTGTTGATACCTCTCATGGGGTCTGAGATACGAGCCTCAAAAGTTCATTGCGTGATCGCGCTTAGTGCACCTTGAGGACACTTCGGTCTGACATGGTCTAAAATGTTCTATTGACTGAGTGGTTGAAACAAGGTTGTCCCTAGCATTTACCTACCCAACCAGACCTAATGGCATAGTCCATTCGGTGCCAGGATGAACGGTTTGGAAGAAACCCACTAGTGCAACTTTCAACTAACCCTCATTGCAAGTTTTGGTATTAACCGAGACTAGCGTGCCAAATTCAAATAAATTTGAATCTCCCAAAATGGAGAGAGGTTTTTTAGGCTTCAAAAACACATTTTTGTAGCATCTCACAAATTGCCAATACCTCTCATGGGGTCTGAGATACGAACCTTGAAAGTTTGCTGCCTAATTGTGCTTAGTGCACCTTGGGGACACTTTGGTTCAGTATGGTTTGGAACATTCTACAGACTTAGTGGTTGAAATAGGGTTGTCTCTAGCATTTACCTACCCAACCAGAGCTAATGGAATAGTCCATTCAGTGCCGGGATGAATGGTTTGGAAGAAACCCATTGGTGCAATTTTCAACTGACCCTTACTACAAGTTTTGGCATCAAGCAAGACTAGCATGCCAGATTCAAATAAATTTGAATCTCCCAAAATGGAGAGAGGTTATTGTATGCCTCAAAAACACACTCCTATAACATCTCATAGATTTTTGATACCTCTCATGGAGTCTGAGATACGAGCCTCGAAAGTTCACTGCCCAATCGTGCTTAGTGTACCTTGGGGACACTTTGGTTTGGCATGGTCTGGAACATTCTACTGGCTCAGTGGTCAAAATGGGGTTGTCCCTAGCATTAACCTACCTAACTAGAGCTAATGTCATAGTCCATTTAGTGCCAGGATGCAGTCGTTGAACACTATCCCTTCACCCCTAGGAATCACCATTTTACTTTAGACACATTTAACCAATTTTGACTCTCTCTCTCTCTCTCTCTCTCTACTCTGATGTAGGGGCATTCTTGGTCCTTGATGAAACTGCATGGGTGGTTAGTTATTTGGCTGATGTTACTCAGTTGTAGCCTTAATTGAATGTCACGATTATTGAAGGAAGGTCAGTCCCTGAAGGAACTTGGTGAAACTTCTTGCATTCAGTGAAAGTGTTACTCGGTGATGTCTGTGGTTCTCGGTTGACACTGGTGCTCTATGATGCTTGGCATGCTCGGTTGTTTCACTATCACTCAATTGTTTCTCTGACGCTCGATAGTTCTAGCTTACCGACTGGAGTTCTATGTGATTTTTTGGGCTGTCTTGGTGCATTTATTGTTGGTAGCTATTGTTATAGGCTAACATGTTGAATTAAATGTTTGTAAGGCTATTTGGAAGCTGACTTGTATGGCATTTAACATTTGTTTGAAGGAGTTAAGGGTTTCATCCAGTCAACTTATGGTTGATGATTAGTATTTAAGGGGTGTTTGGGTAGATGTTTTAGGAGATAACTACGAAAGTAGATCTGAGGGTAGTAGATAAGTGAAGCTGTGGAAAAGATCCTACGTGATCTTGTAGATCAGATTGTTATCTCATAGTTTGTAATAAAAGAGCTAGTGGTTTCTTACTTGGAGACAAGGAGATTTCTTGTAGGCCTACGAGCTCAAGTTTAGATTTGCCTTAGAGTTTCCATCATTTGCTGATAGTTTTCAAGGCTGAACTAGCTAGAGTTGTATTGGATCCTAAAGATCTTGCAGAATTGTTTCTAATTGTAATTGGCCCTAACCCGAAAGGCCTTACAACCAGGCATGTTAATGGAAATTTGATTGGAAACAATTATTCTATTGTGTTATTCCATTGTGTAATTCTAAAGCTGCAAGGTTGGACTGTCCTTAATTGGATCCTCCCTGCCTTTGCCTGCATCATGCTCTCTCTCTCTCTCTCTCTCTCTCCCCCTTAGGTATAATATTGAACATATAATATAAATATTTAATAAGTTAATATTATATTATTATACAATAGAGAAATAAATAATAATAATATAATACATGCTATTATAAAAAATTATATTATAATAGTAATGCTTTGCAATGAAACCCTAAAGCTGATGTCGCTGAAATTGTGAAGAAGGATTTGTCCGGTAGTCAAAATCTTTTAAGGAGGTCGTTAAGAAAGGTATATATTCTAGTTTTGAGTTCCCATTTTTAAATGCTATGCTATTATTATTATTTAATATTAACTTCAAAAATAATAATTTATAATATATAACTTAAAATTGAAAAAAATACTCAACTGAATTAATATTAACATAAAAAAATACAATTTAATATGTAAATTGAAATTGGAAAAAGTGGTCCAAATAAAATTTTGAACTAGGAGAGAAATATTGGATATCAAAATTTTTTGGATATCCGATTAGGCTTGGTATTTTCTTTGGCAATACCAAATGTGGGTGGTCAACCCTTTAGGCATGTTTAGGAAATAGTTTTCAATATCGAGACTTTGACCATGTAGCTGACGACTATTTTTTCACCCGAAATTGATGAAACAAAAAGTGTTTCTTAAAGACATTATCAGCTTTCCATCAATATAATTGTTGTCAAATTTCAAGTTCGGTAAGTAATTATTACTTATTTTTCAATTGAGTTATCTTTAAAGTTGTAATTGACATATTGATTGAAAAATAACTATAACTTTCAAACCGTTTAACCTTTTTAAAATTTGAAACATGTGTCACATTCTATGTTTCGGCTACTATAAGGAAAAATAAAAAAATTTCAATTTTGTAAAGTTTAGAATGAGTTAAGGTGGTTAAACATGAAATTTTTTATTTTGAAAAAGTTTTAGCACAAAATTCATAATTAATTAGTTATTTGGCCAAAAATTACAAAAAAATATGCGTCACATCCGTGAATGAGTCTACTACTTATATCTAGAATCTTGGGAAAATATATCATCATCTGATTGTGATTAAGGTGGTCAGACATACACGTACTTTTTATCTTTTCCCTAAAATTTTCGTACTACTACATTGAAATCTAAAATTTTGAAAAATTAGATATTTTTTTTTTCAGACAAGGGCTAGTAGTTTAGAAACTACTTTCAATTTCCTATAGATTCTATTCTTACAACTTTTTCACATAAGGTTCATAAAATGTTCAACTTTTTACGTCAAGTTGACTAACCCTAATTTTCTAATTTTTCATTGCCACTTAAGGCCATAGTTTGGTATACCATGATCCTGCACATACCCTAGATTTAGTTATTTAATTAATTGATAATATTTTTTTTCCAGTTAAGAAAATATGTTAGTTGGTTAATTAATTTATTTTTATTACATATGTTTTAAAATATTAGGAAAATGTTACAAAACATTAGTAAAACTTTACAAATTATTAGAAACATGAAACTAGAACATGAACCAACATAAATATTAACACTAAATAAACATGAACCCTAACCATAAACCTAATTTTAAAAAAAGATCCCTAAACCTAATTGAGAAAATAAACCTTAATATGAAACGTACATGAACCCTAACATTAAACCCACATGAATCTAGAACATGAACCAACATAAAACCTAACACTAGAAACTAACATAGAACCAAAATACTAGAAACCAACATGAACTCTCTCTCTCTCTCTCTCTCTCTCTCTCTGACCAATTAAGACCTAACATGATTAACAAGACATAATAGGACCCCTTAAGACCTAACATGAGTAATAAGACCTAATATTTCTTATTAAGACCTAACATGATTAATAAGACCTAATAAGACCCTTATCATCTAATAGGACCACTTAAGACCTAATAGGACCCCTTAAGATCTAATAGGACTAATAGAAGCTAATATGACCTATTAAGACCAATTGAGACCTAACATATCTAATAAGACGTAATATGATATCTTAGGACCTAACATTAGTAATAAGACCTAATACAACCCCTTAAGACTTATAAGACCTAATAAGACCTATTAGGACTTGACAAGACTAATAAGAAGTCTAATGATGTAGCACACAACCCTCTATTAACAGTAAACTCAATTATAAGAAAACCATAGATTTGAAACCTTCAATATTTTCCATTCATCACTAACTACATCTACAATTCACTATCAACTCTTAAGTAACCAAAAAACTTAGAAAAAGAAGAAATCTGAAAATTACATTTTTTGGCAGTTTTTTTCCATAATTGTTTTTAGCCATTTTTTTGGTAATTTTCAAAACAACACCTAAAAAGCTGAGTTTTTACCTAAACATGCCCTCGACTTAGTTAGAATGAATTTCCAACTAATATCTGAGATTTAGAAACATAACTTTAGATTTATTACAAAATAGAAATTTCTAAAAACTAGAGAAAAAATACTAAAAGATGATTTCATAGCCCTAAATGAAACTTTCAACTCCCAAAAATGTGCTAAAAAGGACCCCAATCAATTTGAGATCATTAGAAAAACAAATGCCACCTAAGGCATGCACCCGTAAAATTTTACCAAAAACCCAAATGCGAGTCAAAAGTTATGACCTTCGGAAGTTTCTGCAGTAGATTATGACTTGCGGAAGGTTTTACATCATTCTCCCCTAGTTTAAAGGAATGCAGCTCCTACAAGTGGTTATCTGTGAACTGCTGCAACTTTTTAGGGTCCAACTTCATCACCTCCCACTCTGAGATGTAGGTGCTATCTAGCACTGGTAATCCCTCCCACTGAATCAAGTACCTATTGTAATGACCATTCTGTGTGACTGTAGACTGCTTATCCAGAATGTGGGAAATCTTTTCCTTCTATTTACTTGGAAGGTGGTGATGCCAATCCAACTCATCTTTACTATCTAGCTTAGATAGTTCTCCATGAAATGCATATAAATCAGAAACATTAAATATAGGAGAAATATCCAGATCATCTGGTAGATAAACCTCATAAGCATTATCATTGATCTTCTTCAGAATTCGACAAGGACCTATCTTTTTGTATTTCAGCTTATGATATGTGCTAGTAGGAAATCTCTTATGCCTCAAGTACACCATCACCAAATCACCTATGTTAAATATTTGTCTCCTTCTACTGACATCTGTAGCAGCCTTATATCATTCATTGCTATCTTGCAATTTACTCCTCGCATCTTGTTGAAGTTATTGAAGGTGTTCAACAAATGCTTCCCCATCATAGCTAATCCTATCTTGTGCAGGGAGTTGTACAAGGTCAAAAAAACCCTAAGGATTCTTACCATAAACAATCTAATTTTCAAATTGATCTGTTAACAGAACTGTTGTAAGCAAGCTCTGCTTGAGGCAATGCCAAGTCCCACTGCTTGGGATTTTCACCAACAATGCACCATAATAGGTTTCCCAAACTTTGATTGACTACCTCCATTTGTCCATTAGTTTGGGGATGATATGCACCACTAAACTACAACTATGTTCCCATCTTCTTCCATAAGGTCCTCTAGAAATGACTCAAAAATTTAGTATCCTGGTCAGATGTGATAGTCTTTGGAATGCCATGGAGTCTAACAACTTTTGATAAAAATAATTTGGCTATCCTTGTGGCATCATTAGTTTTTTAACAAGCAATAAATTGAGCCATCTTAGAGAATCTATCAACAACTACAAAAATAGAATTTGTACCTCACTAGGTGTGGGGAAGACCCAATACAAAATCCATACTCACATCTATCCATGGCTCAATGGGTATAGGTAGAGGTGTATGTTGGAAAGTTGGCTATACTAATGTATATGACTTGATATAGTGTTGTCATTATGGAAACAAAGTCATATAGCATTTTGGAGTTAGCACACTTGACTAAGAGATCAGAAATCAGCTAAGTGTTGAAGACATATACAATGTACTAGAGACTTAGAGCATCAGCACATGTACGTACAGATGAATTATGGTATGCTCCCTAGAAGTTAAGTTGGTTAGACTATATTATTTCTTAGTCTATGAGCACATAAGAAGATATGCAAAGATGTGAAAGTTACAGTCAGTTGAAGTTGCACAGCTAGTGTGTGCCAACAGAGAACAGAGCATAGAGCCGACAGTTAGTATTTTGGTTTGTGATTATAATGTAATGTTGTAAAGGCTATGCACCCATTTTATTTAGGTTGCCGACATGTTTATATGTTTAATTGTAAGCATGCTTAAGCCAATTCATTTGGAAGCGTTGTTTGTAATTAGTTATAGGGCCGACCTAATTGTGTATTTTATATGAGCGTATAAATATAAGATGCACCCATTGTATTCGGTATGGAAGTGAATGTAGAATTGTGAGAAGTAGAGTTAAAGTATGTGAAGTTAGCATAAGATGTATTATAGCTTTTCTAGAGGTCAAAGCATCAACTCATCAAGGGAACTGATTTGACAAGTAGTGTCACAATAACAGTTCATCTGGCAGATATAGTGTGTATCTGATATCAGAAGGTTGTAGCCTTCACCATTTGAGTAGTGAGCTCTAAGATAGTGAGTCCACTCCCCTAATAGGGATCATTGTAAAGAACTCCTAACAGGGTTTGACCCTTAAATAGGTCTAATATACTTAAAGCATTGTAAAGCTACTCCTAACAGGGTAAAGGATCTTCTAACAAGGATCACAAAACACTTGTGCAGAATATTAGTGGGTGTCAATTCCCAGTGGAGTTTTTACCTATTTGGGTTTCCCCATAATCATGTTGGTGTCATGTGTTGATTTCATGCTTCATGTTTATGTGAATGTTTAATTTAGTCCTTAAGCATTTAAGTTCAATATAAAGATTAAAGTTAAAAGTTAAAATATAGTGAACATTGATTCACCCCCCCCTCTTAGTGTTCCCATTCCTAATAGTGTATACAAGCCTATGTTTTGGGAGTGACCCTTAGCCACTTGACAGATTTTGCACCTTGCCACATACTTAGTAATGTCCCTTTTTAGTTTTGGCCAGTAACCAAGGCTATTGTCTTGTCCTTCCCAAAGTGACCAGCCAAACCGCCACTATGAAATTCTCAGATAATATTTTCCCTCACGGAACTAGCTGGTATACAAAGTTATTTTCCTCTAAAGAGATAACCATCCTGCATAAAGTATTCTCCTCTCATGTGATCTGAAAGACTAGATTATGGCTCTTTAATCTTCTCTATAATTTCCCAAAAAACACCATCAGCCTTGTACAAAACTTTAATAGAATCAAAACCAATGACCTCTGTTTCCATTGTAGTTATTAGTGTAACACACCAACTTAGGGCATCAACAACCTGATTCTTCTTTCCAAACTTATGCTTCAAAACAAAATTATACCCTTGCAAGAAAGACACCCATGTAGCATGCCTACTGTTCAATTTCTTTTGTGTGTTCACATATTTCAAGGCCAAATGATCTGTAAACAATACAAACTCTTGTGGGACCAAATAATGCCTCCAATGTCTTAAGGCTTGAACAATAGTATAAAATTCTAAATCATAGGTAGAATAGTTCTTCCTCACATCATTTAAATTTTCACTAAAAAAGGCTATTGGTTTACTTGCCTGGCTAAGAACAACACCTATTCTAATATGGGAAGCATCACACTCTACTTCAAATACTTTATCAAAATTTGGAAGTGCCAATATAGGAGCTTTAGTTACCTTTTCCTTCAAGAATTTGAAACTTTGTTCAACATCTATTGTCCATGTGAATTTCCTTCCTTTCGTACAATCAGTTATGGGTGCTACAATACTGCTAAAATTTTGAATAAAATTTCTATAGAATGTTACCAATCCATGAAAAATCCTTACCCTTATTATGTTGGATGGACTAGGCCACTCTAGGATTGCCTTGACCTTTTCTAGGTCCATTTGAACACCATCTTCAGAAATGATGAAGCCCAGAAAAGTCAAACTATTTTGCATGAATCTACACTTCTTTAAATTTGCACAAAGCTTCTCTTTCCTTAGTACACTCAAGATGATCCTCAAGTGTTGTAGGTGATCTCCTTTGTTTATTCTATAAATTAGGATATCATCAAAATAAACAACAAACTTACCAATGTAGGGTCGTAAGACAGTATTCATCAATCTCATGTATGTACTTGGTGCATTAGAAAGCCCAAATGGCATAACCATCCATTCATACAAGCCATCCCTAGTCTTAAAAGTTGTCTTCCACTCATCTCCTTCATAAATCTAAATCTGGTGGTATCCACTTCGTAGATCAATCTTTTTGAAGTATTTGGCCCCTGCTAATTCATCCATCATATCCTCTATACAAGGAATAGGAAACTGATACTTGATAGTAATCTTATTAATTTCTCTATGTCAGTACACATCCTCCATGTTCCATCCTTCTTAGGAGTCAATAATGAAGGCACAACACATGGGCTTGTGCTTTCTCTACCTAGGTCTTTCTCAACTAGTTTTGTTACTTGTTTGTTGAGCTCTGCATGTTGTGTTGGGTTCATTTAATAAGCTACTTGATTAGGAAGAGTTTCTCCAGGAATCAGATCAATATGGTGTTGTATATCCCTTTTTGGTGGGAGGTCGTTAGGTAGTTCATTTGGAATAACATCAGTAGATTCTTCTACTATCTTTACTGCATCATGTGGTATTATGTCTTCTAGTTCTTCTCCTCTTTTTACTACCAATGCGTAGCAACAACTTGTCACCTTAATTTGTTTGACAACATCCTTTGCAGACAACATGGTCTCATTCTTCCTTTCATCCTTAAGTGGTAAGAGAGTCACTTTAGAGCCATCTTTCTAGAAAGTATATGTATTTTTCTCTCCGTCATTCATGATCTTCCTATCATACTTCCATGGCCTTCCCAACAAAATATGACAAGCACCCATAGGAATTGTTGGTGTAATTAAATATTCTTAATTACACTTATCTTAATCTTACTTAGGATAATGCATTGCATAGTAGTTAGTAATTGAGACACCTAGGAGTGTGCACCTCATTCAAGTACATGGTGTAGGAGAATTTCCACTTGAGGTGTGATAATTGTCATCACATACTTCTTTGTGTGTGAAATCCACCTTTCATGCTCTTATCACATTATCATCCTAATCTATTGCACATACTTTATTTCATAATGGAGGATGATCCACATTTGCTGGGCATGTGATTACACCTAGCATAGGTGATAGCATATCATCTCCTTATCATTGTCTCTTGTTTCCTTTCCTAAATAAGGAGGCCTATTATGTACATTTTGATCATGTCCATGATCAATAATATCATTCTTGCATCTTAATGCAATTGTCTTGCCAATCTCTTGTGGAAGTTATCTTGGTCTTGCATTCGATCCTAGGGGTGTTGTAGAGTCGCCTAAAACTCTAACATGGTATTAGAGCTCTCAAGGTGTGAAAACCTCTTCTCAAGAAGTGAAATCTTGGCTTGATTCAATTATGGGTGTAGAATAAAGGTATTTGGACATCACCATTGCATAGTCTATTTGGAGAAAATTTAGGGTTTTGTATTTTGTGGCTTTCTATTTGAGGTCAATATTGGTGCTTGCTGGTGAAAATATGAGGTTTGCATCATATTAAGGAGGTCCAAAAACCCCTAAATCTAATTTTATTTCATCCAAATCGGACACCCGAGGCCAAATCTAGAGCTATTTGAAAGTGTGGCGGCGACGATTTAGAAAAAATAATTTCAGAGGCAATTTTCAAACAACGATATCTCAGTCATCTGGACTCCTTTTTTCGAGAAATTTTCTTTGTCTTGGGGTAGAATTTTATGATCTACACAATGGTTTAGTGGTTTCTGATCTCTATTCCTGAATTTTTTTGAAAATTGCAAATCTCAGTTT
This sequence comes from Chamaecyparis obtusa, assembly GCA_027943335.1. Lineage (NCBI taxonomy): Eukaryota > Viridiplantae > Streptophyta > Pinopsida > Cupressales > Cupressaceae > Chamaecyparis > Chamaecyparis obtusa. The sequence continues at coordinate 96,769 of BSBK01013577.1, read as the reverse complement.
TGCAACTTCTAAGGCCTCATTTGGGCTCATATGAACTCCTTTTTTGGTGCAATTTTTTTGAAAGTGCATAATTTTTTTTATATTTTTCAGATCCGGTTTTAGATTTCAGTGACTGTGACTAGAAATTGGCTTAGTTTTTTTAATTTGTAATGCATAAGCCTTAGCTTGGTCTTTTGCATAATGATCTAAGTCTATTATAGCCTGATTTTGGAGTGTAATAATTTGTTGATCTCAATTTGTAATGAGAGAAGTGTATCATTAATGTAATCATGGGTTATGAAACACATCCTGCAGTAGTAATTTTAACTAAGGATGATTATGAGTCATGGGAAAAAGGAATCATCTCACATTATAGATGGCTTAATCTCTTGCCTCATCTTTATGGACTCATTCTTGAGCCAAAGTCACAGGGGAAGCAATATGTTTGGGGAGAAAAGAATGCTCATATTATAAATTTGATTATTGGTAGCATCAGTTTGTGTATCTTCTATGACATCTACCCCAAATTTAGAGGTGTTCAATGTCCACACATAATTTGGAAATCATTCAGGAGATTTTTTGTGATCCACACATTCTTCCATTCCTAGATGATCTTGTTTCAGATTGCCTCATTCCTCTTGATGATGTTGATAATATTTCCTATGATGATTATACTTTAGATGAAATTGAACAATTTGCAACAATTGAGAGTGAAAATGATCTAGTGACTCCTTCTGCAGCTCCTACTTCTCTAATTAAGATCGCACAATCATCTCTTGTTGGTGATTCCAGTGATTCATTGCAAGAGATATCTATTTGTCTTCCTAATTGGGATTCTTACTTGCTAGATATTGGTTCATTATTTGTGGAGTCTCATATTGTAGATTTGGGAAACATACTTGAGGGAGTTTCTCTTCTCTTTGATGATAGTTTTGTCACACTTGGAGATACTTCTTCACCTTCTTTGGAGATTGGTATTCATGATTCTACTTCTTCACTTGGTTTGTCACATTATGCGATAGATTATTTGAGCTTCGAGATACCTATTTAGTCTTCAAAGATGCATATTTGGAGAACATCTTCCTCATTTCATTTGGATATGGATTGGTTCATGGCATCATCAACATACTTTATTTGGATTCCACTTTCTAGTTCCTATCCAAAATGGAAAGCATTCCTACATTTGTACTTGGTATATCTTCTTCCCAGGGGGAGAAATTTTGTTTGTAGTCATTGGACTATACTTTGTCTTCAAGCACTCACCATTTTTGTAGGAGATTCTTCATCATGGGGGGGATATCATGTCTCCTTATATCCTTCTTACGGGGGGATAATTATTTGTATAGACATGATGCATGTAGTTCTTGGGGGTTCTTGAGTACTCCATTCATCCATGCATCTTGTTTTCTTCTCTCTTTTTGGGGGAGGGTTTTTCCCATGATGTTTTCCCTCTTTCTCCACTTTATAAGAGTTATGCATTTCATGTATTGTATTTTTTACATGGATACCTAACATGGCCTAGTTGTTGGGACCCATCTTGCATTGTGAGTTTAAGTGCATTCCCCTAAGTTGCACTTAAGGGGGTGTTAGTGTAATTAAATATTCCTAATTACACTTATCTCAATCTTACTTAGGATAATGCATTACATAGTAGTTAGTAATTGAGACACCTAGGAGTGTGCACCTCATTCAAGCACATGGTGTAGGAGAATTTCTACTTTAGGTGTGATAGTTGTCATCACATACCTCTTTGTGTCTGAGATCCACCTTTTGTGCTCTTATCACATTAACACCCTAATCCATTGCACATACTTTATTGCATAATGGAGGATGATCCACATTTGGTGGAAATGTGATTACACCTAGCATAGGTGATAGCTTATCATCTCCTTATCATTGTCTCTTATTGCCTTTCCTATATAAGGAGGCCTATTATGTACATTTTAATCATGTCCATGATCAATAATATCATTATTGCATCTTAATGGAATTGTCTTGCCAATCTCTTATGGAAATTATCTTGATCTTGAATTTGATCCTAGAGGTGTTGTAGAGTCACCCAAAACTCTAACAGGAATAACATCACACCATATCTCATCCTTATAGACTTTTCCTATAGTAAATCTGACCAAACATCTTTTATTAATAGTAACCTCATTTCCTTTCTTAAACCATGCAATACAGTAAGGATGACGATGTTTCTCACATAGCAGATTTAATTTCTCTACCATTTCCTTAGCTGCCATATGGAATAGAGAGAGAGAGAGTAAATCCAATATTTCCCTATGGAGGAAGATATATATATTATGTTTGGAAATCTAAAATAATTGAAATACAAATACTAACCTCAAATTAGGGCAGATCTAGAAAATGTTGAATTCTGATGTCTATGTACACTTTCAAGAAAATCTAAAACCCATTCTAGACTGGAAATGCCAAGACAAAGAAAACCCAGAAATCTTTCTCCAAGATGGCTCAGCTCGAGTTTGACCCTCAGAAAAGGTCAAATATTACATTCTTTATTTGAAGTCTGATTCAAATTCTGTTTGCAGATCTCAGAAGTTTGTCGAAAAGGGTATCCGAATTCACTCTCAGAGCTGATATTCTACAACTATACCTACAAGAAAATGAAGGTTTTTTTTGTATGGGGGGTTTGCCTTAGTGAAACCCCAATTTAGGAATTAACCTTAAAATTGAATTGAAATGTATTGTGCATAAACAAAGTAATTGAAACAAATCATCTCACTTATGTTGAAGTCCTTGTAGAGGATTTGAATCCTCAAATCCACAAGTAGGAATAAATGTAGGATGTCTCCAATCAATGGTATTTGATCTTCAACACCAATCTTGATTTGATCTTTGCATATGAAAAAGCTTGCATGAATGGAGAAGAATGGATCTTCAAGGGGGAGTCTGAAGAGATTGAATCCTTCAATGGCTAACAATGGATCTCCTTGACGGATGGATGCTTGAACACTTGAATGGTTGAAGAATTGCTTGCACTTGAGAGCTTGAGCACTTAAGAATGTGAAAGATGGATATGAAAATGAGAGAGGAAGGCCTCCTTTTATAGTGAACTAGGGCACACACCTCTAGAGGGGCCACCTTGGAGAATTAAATCCCACTTAGGTCCTAACCTTTAGAAAACATACCTAGATTAAATGCAATTAAAGGATTTACCATCTTGAAACTCAAAATAGCCGACTCAGAGGTTGAAAAATAAATATCCTAAAAGCCTGATGCCTAGAAATCATGGAAATTAGAGATTTGAAGGAAGGGGGCAAAATTGGGGTTGGACCTAACCTAGTCAGGTTCAAGCTCGATCTTGACCTAGTCAGGTTCAAGCTTGATCTTGACCTAGTCAGGTTTGAGCTTGATCCTAACCTAGTCAGGTTCGAGCTCGACCCTGACCTAGTTAGGTTCAACCTCAACCCTAACCCTGGTCCCATATTGACTCAGAACCAAGTCAGGAGGTCCTGGGGATGCCTAGAAACCTAGAACTGATGCCAAAAATGATAGAATGTCAGTGAGAGACATAAAATCCTATGATTACTATGATGAAGGCCAGGAGGTTCTATTTCTACATCTTACCTAGAAAATGGAGCCATGGAAGAGGGAAAATTAGTAGAATCCTTAAGATCCTAACCCTAATTTCACCTAGAATGAAGAAATCAAGTGCAGGGAAGAAGTGGAAAGTGGGGAGAAAAAGTGAAATACATGTAAAGACCTGATCAAGGCACTTGGCATGACCCCAAACCACTTACTCATAGGGTTAAATGCTCTTATCATGGAAGTGCTTCCATTTTAAGATGATAGAGTAGCCTCGTCCTCTCTGAAACCCCCTTCCTCTTTCTTGATTTGGTTGATCTTTTCTGGTGTCTATATTTTTTTCAAACCCTTGAAAAGAATCTCCCCAACCATTATTAGAACCTCCCTGAAATGGAGTTGAGGTACCCCTTTGACCAGCTCTATTTCTCTGGATATAGAGCCTATTCTACTTTTCTTCATCCTTTAGGGATAATTGGTAGGCTTCCTCCATATTGTTGACATGATGCATGCTTAATTCATCCCGGATGGAGAATTTTAGGCCATTCATATATCTAGTAGCCATCTGCTCATTATTTTCTTGATGCTCTATGTGCATGGATCGCTTGTAGAATTCATTTGTATAGTCTTGCACTAAAGACAAGTTTTGCTTCAAATTCTGAAACCTACGAAAGAGGGTTTGTGAATAATCCATGGTTAACAATTCTTCTTTGAGCTTTTTCTCCATCTTGCTCCATGTTTTAATCTTTTCTTTTCCCTTTCTAGTTCATTCCTTTTGGAGGTGATCCCACCATATCATTGCATGTCCTTTTAATTTTGTGCATGCAAACTTCATCTTCTTTTGTTTTGTCATAGGCTTCCATTCAAAAAATTTCCCCATCTCATTTAGCCAGTCTATTAATTCTTCTGGCTTAAGAGTAAAAACATAGTCTGAAATGTCAATTTTGATTTCTTCACTCCTTCCTTCCAAACCCGTGAGAACTCTATCTTCATAGCTCATTTCTTCCAACCTCTCTTCTGCATTTTCTTCATTTTTGTCAACACCTCTTCGGTTTCCCTCTTCATCAGATTCATTCCCTCCTTGTATTCCTTGATTATCTATTCATTCATTGAGTCATTCAATCTACCTCTGCATATCCAACATTAATCTTTGCATTGGTGTGACACCTCCTCTTCCTCTTCCTCTTCATCTCCCATCCATCTTCCTACTTTGATACCAAATGATGTAGCACACAACCCTCTATTAACAATAAACTCAATTATAAGAAAAACATAGATTCAAAATCTTCAATATTTTCCATTCATCTCTGACTACCTCTACAATTCACTGCCAACTCTTAAGTAACCAAAAAACTTAGAAAAACAAGAAATTTGCAAATTACCTTTTTTGGCAATTTTTTTCCATAGTTGTTTTTTGCCATTCTTTTGGTAATTTTCAAAACTATACCTAAAAAGCTAAGTTTTTACCTAAATATGCCCTCGACTAAGTTAGAATGAATTTCCAACTAATATCAAAGATTTAGAAACATTACTTTAGATTTATTACAAAACAAAAATTTCTAAAAACTAGAGAAAAAAATACTAAAAGTTGATTTCGGTGCCCTAAATGAAAATTTCAGCTCCTGAAAATGTGCTAAAATGGACCCCAATCAATTTGAGATCCATTGGAAAAACAAATACCACCTCTTGAGGTACACACCCGTAAAATTTCAGCAAAAACCCAGACCTGAGTCAAAAGTTATGACATCCAAAAGTTTCTGCAGTAGATTATGACTTGTGAAAGGTTCTGCATCATCTAATAGGACATATTAGAACCTAAATTGATTAATAAAACCTAATAATCTTCTAATACCTACTAATAAGACCTAATAGGACCCTTAAGAACTAATAGGACCTATTAAGACCAATTAGGACCAATAGAACCGATTAAGATCTAACATGTAACTAATACTTGACCAATTAGGACCTATTAATTGACCAATTAAGACTAATTAAGACTTAACATGTGACTAATATGACCAATTAATACCTAACATGATTAAGAAGACATAATAGGACCCCCTAAGACTTAACATGAGTAATAAGACCTAATATTTCCTATTAAGACCTAACATGATTAATAAGACCTAATAGGATCTATTAAGACCAATTAGGACCAATAGGACCTATTAATTGACTAATTAAGACTAATTAAGACTTAACATGTGATTAATAAGACCAATTATGACCTATTAATTGACCAATTAAGACTAATTAAGACATAATAGGACCCTTAAGACCCAACAAGACCACTTAAGACATAATAAGATTCCTTAATACCTAACATGAGTAATAAGAATTTTTAAGACCTAACCTGATTAATAAGACCTAATAAGACCATTAACACCTAATAGGACCCCTTAAGATTTAATAGGACTAATAGGAGCATGATAAATTAAAATTAAATAAAAGAACATGTATGTGCATGCACCTATAACAACTAAATCAGGAACACGCTCATAATCAACTGAATATATATGATCATGAGTGTTTATGTCAATGTCATCATCTTCGTAAGGAGGCATTTTGATTAACTCCTTCATATCCCATCGTGAAACATATCCATTTGCAATATTCTCACATTGACTCGTTGGATTGTCCTCAATGCAGTGATCACAAAAACATGATTTTTCTCTTACTTGAATCAAAAGAGGCTTGTGTTTTCCTGTAGCCATCATTCGATGTAAACTTATAATACTAACAATTCTTTGACAATTGTAAGGATTAGATCGGCTTATATCTGTTACAAATATGAAATTAAAGTTGCACATTTTTAGATCAACAATTATGATAAAATAGATGAACATGAAATTAAATTTTAATTTAAAATTTTACAACAAAATATAAATTACCTTTCACTTCCCAAAAATAACATTTCTTGTATTTGGTGTCCCAACTAGCAAAATGACTTTGACACCATTCAACAATTTTCTTTAAATTCTCTATCATGTTACCTGTATATTTCTAAACTCTCAGTTTAAAGCAAATGGATCTAAGCTAAAATTTTATATATATATATATATATATATATATATATATATATATATATATATATATATATATATATATATATATATATATATATATATATATATATATATATATATATATATATATATATATATATATATATATATATATATATATATATATATATATATATACTCAACACCATTTGTACTTGCAAGTTCATGTTGGTGAAGTCCATGCTTCACACACGCTCCTACTCCATCATGCTCTCCTTTTCCATGTCCACTTTCAAAGAAGTTCCACAGAAACTTAACATTATGTCTAACATGTTGCATGGATAGCTAATTAAAGGCTTTTGCAGATTTAAATTGTCCTGCAAAATTAAGTTGTACATGCATACATACATGTAATCATTTAATAATTTAACAAGTAATTAAATGATAATGAAAATGAACTAAAGTAGATATACTTACATGCACAACCATCAGACCAAATCCACTATTGTGAAGCCTTTATCCCGTAATTCACATTATCTTCAAAATACATTGCAAAACAATGAGTCACATAACTCCTATCATGAACCTTATCATTGCTAATATATAAATGAACCTCCTTGATGATAATGTGTTCATTTGGATCAGTAATTTCTACCTCGTCCAAATCAAATTGTGCATGTCTATAGGTCACTTGCACAAATATTGCAACCTTCTTAGAATGATAATATTGAGCTTGAAGCTTCATTTGAGGGGAAAATGTATAGTTCTCAGAGAAATCTACAATTGAAAGAACACAACCAGGTGGAAAATAATCTTTGGAATCACAAAACTATTTAGCTTTCCATCATGCACCATGACAATGTTGGATATGTGGATAAATTCGAGTATGAAATCTAGTCATAAACTCAAGGTAGGTCAATTCACTCTCCTTCAATACAATTTTTTTGGATTTATCTCTGGTCTTAGTTTGATATGTCTCATATTTAAATATTTTTCACAAAATTTGTGTTGAAACATTAATATCTCAATTTACAATGGAAATTTATGCAAATCTCCAAAACCATTGCATGCATTCTTTATACATTGTACTTTAAACTCATCTGAATCTTCTAATTTATCACATAAAATAGACTTCACAAATTGTGTCATACTTCTAGGGATGACCATATTTGAATCAAGAATTTCCATAAATTTTTTATATAATTGCAAGTATAGATGAAACTCAACATTATTTCAACAAAAACAAGTTTCACGAACCTTATTTATGCATACAAAGAAAGGGCGCAACCTCTCAATCATTTGTTAACATATTTTCACATCTAAAAATTCTTTCTTGAATGCTTCAAACAATTCACTTTTTGTTGTATCTATAAAATGTTTTGGATGTGCAGTTTTCATACCAGTCTCTTCATCTTTCATTTGTATTGTATCCCTTATATTAGAAGAAACATGGGAGTGAGTGGTCCAATATTCAATGACCAGTCTTTTTCCATCTTCAGGAATTTTGTGTTTTCAAGGAAGTCTACAAATATTTATCCAATTATTTTCAATTTTTTCATCTAACATATTTCTCTTCCTGATATATCTTTGAACAGTTCTTCTTGATTCATTCAATAAATCATAAGTTGCATGTACTTTTTTTCTCTATCAACCTCCTACTAGATAAAGTAGTCATCAATGCTCTATGTGCAGCACTTAAATCAGCTCCTCGACTTCAGTTGTTAAAATGTTGTTCAATACATCTTGCAAATTTTCAACTATTATTTGATTTACATTGTCTCCTGATCTTTTCTTGTTATCAACACCCAACAAATCAAAAACATGAGTCATTTTTTTTTTCTTGAATAACCTAGCAAGCAAATAATTGAGCTCTTCCTACCATACTTTTATTTTTAAAATATTCATCCCATTTTTTTTGCAATGTACTTTATTTGTGCTTTCAAATACCATTTGTTCAGATGAAATTTGATCGAAAAGTGAATCCTCATTCATCTCCATCAAATTTTCCATGCCAAAAGATATATTTCCACCTTCAGAACTACCAATTTGTTCCCCTACTTGAATCACATCTTCTTGAATATCAATACGTTCTTCCTAAACTTCAACAAGTTGATCTTGATTACATTTTGTATGGCCTTTCATTTTGTCATCCCTTATTCAATCATATTTTTTTGTTCTATTCCTTTTATTCCCCATTACAAACATTGTTCAAATTGAAAGCTTCAATTCACCTGCAAACACAAAACCATATACACAAGAAAAAAATAAAATATAATATTAATAAACTTTCATAATTTAAGTAATAATTAAACAATGCTTTAATTAAAAACACAAAAAAAATTATTCCCCATTGCAAAAACTGTTCAAATTGAGAGCTTCAATTCACCTACAAACATAAAACCATATACCCAAGAAAAAAATCTAAAATAATATTAATAAGTTCATAATTCAAGCTCTAATTGAACAATGCTTTAATTAAAAACACAAAAAAATTTATTCCCCATTGCAAAAATTGTTCAAATTGAGAGCTTCAATTCACCTGCAAACAAAAAACCGTATACCTAAGAAAAAATAAAAATAATATTAATAAGTTTATAATTCAAGTACTAATTGAACAATGCTTTAATTAAAAATACAAAAAAATATTAAAAAAAATTATTCCCCAATGCAAAAACTGTTCAAATTGAGAGCTTCAAATCACCTACAAACACTAAACCATATAGCTAAGAAAAAAATCAAAAATAATATTATTAAATTCATAATTCAAGTAGTAATTGAACAATGCTTTAATTAAAAACACACAAAAAAAACACAACAAAAAATTAAAGTAATTAATAATTTTGCAAAAAATCTTTAAAACTATTAAAAAATTATTTTAATTAAAAAATCATTTATTTCTAGTCAGATTTTATCCATTTGTCAATTTTTTTAATAAAAAAACAATTCTTTAAAATATGAGGTTTGAGGGGCGTGCTCATCCACGCGACCACGTTTGCTCGACCTTAGTTTCGACCGAACCAGTTTCGGCTGAACCTACCTATGTAGCTTCCCATGTGACAGCCAAATAAGCAAAAACATGTGAGTTTCAAAAGTTCTCACTTCTAGATCTGAATTCCCTATCAAATTTAGCTTTTTGTAAAATCTAAAAATACCATTTTGTAGAGCTCGAAGTCAAGACTACCGTCATAAATTTTTTATAATGTTTTGATTTCATATAATATAGTATAAGTTTAAAATACTTCAAGTAGTTATTTTATCATTTAAGAACATGCTTGTTCAAAAAAAGAAAAAAAATAGAAAATCAGGTTAGAAAAATTTTAAACTTATATTTAACGCTAAACGAAAGAGTCATCTTCAAGAATATATAATTTTTTTTCTTAATGGTGTAGATTTGATAGGGAAATTTTGGAGAGAATAAAAAATTGTTCATTTCGGGTAACGTCGAATTTGGATAGTTATAACAAACAAAATATATACCAAAATCCAATCTTTATTTTTTCCTGCACTAGCTATACAATGTGTCATCTAGAACATATTTTGAAATCAGAGGAAAAAAAGATTATTTGCATATATTTTTTTGGGTGGGAACCAGACCCTAGATTTTCTGCATATTTCAGCAATACACAAATGGACTTCAAAAATTAAAAACCTATGTCAATTTTGTTCAATTTTTTTTAAAAAAATTATAGACATAAACTTCATCCAATTTTACACATTTCATTAGTTTACATCATCTTCAAATTCTAAACATAAATGCCACTTTTATGTCATTAAAGTTTAAAAACTTGCATGTTGTTGACCTTTTCCTTTATAAAAGTGTGACACGGGTTTGTACTTTTACCCCTTGTTCCTTGGTGACATATTCTTTGGAGACCTATCCAAATCCTTATCTTCCATCTCCCCATTCAAATCTTCCTCCATCCAAGTCCTTATCTTCCATCTCCCAGTCCATATCTTCCTTCATCTAAACCTCAACATTCCTCTATCCAAATCCCCTACATTCCATCATCTGCAAATCCTATCCATATCCTCTATCTATCCAAGATCAAACATTCAATCAACCTATCCAATCACATCCTTAGTTTTGTCCTTATCATGGTTGCAAGTATTGATCTCAATCCAATCATCATCATTAGGTTGCATCCTTTCCAAATCCGTGTCATTTTAGGGTACAACATCTTTCATCAACCCTATCCACCATCAATCCATCTCAACTTTCCAGCCCAGCTAGGGCATCATCTTGCATATCTTTGTAGCATCAGCTTCATCCCCATATCCCTTGTACATCCTAAATCCTAAGTCTTGTACCCTAGAGTCAGTTGTGTTGTCACCTAGACTCATTTGTACATATGTGTTTATAGGTCTCATCCTCTTCGCTAGTTATCCCTTGAGTGTTCGTGACCTATCCAGCTAAGCGCTTTGGCAATCATCCCTTGGTCCTTTTGAGGTTCAACTATCTTACCTATCTCTTGTCATAGGAATCCTAGTTCAGCAATCCATCATCGGTCTTTGCAGGATGTATCCTTCCTCATATCAGACCAATCCTTAATCAAATCAATCATCATCCATCATCCTACCTATGAAAAAAGGTGTCTGAGATACTTGGTATTTCATTGGTTCTTTTGAATCTTTGCTTATCTTTTGAGCTCACTTTTAAATATCATTGTGTCTTTTTGTACATCTCCTTGTCAGTCCGGTAATAGCTTTGATCAGATAACTTGTCCCACCCAACCTTGTACTTCAGCAACATCTTTTGTCGATTATCTTTAATCACATGATTATCTTTGATTCATCATTTTCCAACAACAACACAATATTCTCCTCATCAAAGTGGTCCTTGCGAAATGTATCCTTCCTCATGTCTGACCTAATCTTCCATCATTAATCAAAACTAGGTCTGTGTAGGATGTATCCTTTGTCATGTTTTGACCTAATCTTCCCCCCATCAATCAAACCAATCATTCTCCTTGGCAAAGGATGTTTTGTGGATTTATCACTTTGGTCTTAGATTTTGTCCTTTGGATCTTGTTTATCTTTTACGACTTCTCATTGTTCCTCTCCTCAAATTCGCCACGATCCTTTATATCATGGTGCACTGCAAATAAGGGCAATCTAGGGCAAGGTCTTTTGATCTTTTTCTTTTACCTGTGAGTTAGTTGGACATGACCCTTGCATGTTGCACATGTGATCTTCTAGGTTACATGGTGCACTTGGGAAGTGTTGTTTGTTTGTGGTTTCTCCAACATCATTTCTACAATGCCTCCTCTTGGATTCATGCATGATGCTAGGGAAACCATTATGTGTATTTTTTCTTTAGTCCTCTACAATGCTGGTGACAAGGCCTTGTGTTCCTAGTAACCTTGGCAGGTCTCTAATGTTGCTATATCAAACTGGGTTGTGCTCTCCACATTTACACAATGAGCTCTCCAAAGGCCCCTCATTCTGCATCATATCGATTAATCTTGTATCTCACATCATATTGAATCCATGCATATTTTCTCTTGCAAGGACGTCTATTTACCTCCCCTTTCCATCTTTCTTCTTCCTTTCCTTTCCTCTTGGTGTTCTTTTCAAGAAAATTTCACAAAGTTTCCTCTTTACATTATTTTCTCGAGGGGGCACAACTTATTATCTTCTATTCTAGCATGGGGCATCTTATTTTCTTGTCTTTTATGCCACGCCACTTGTGGCATCACATCAAACAAGGGAAAAATATAGACACCTAAAAATCCACTTGCCTAATAAAATTATGTTTAGTTGACAAAAGACTTGATGACATCATCATTTATTAATCAATTGCTTATTTAATTAATTAATTTATTTTTATTGTCATTATCCCTTCTCCTATTTTAATTAAAGATATTTAATTAAGAACCCCCTCCCAAAAATATTTAAATCTAATTTGAATGTTTATCCCTCCAATTTATTAATTATTTAATAAATTATGTCTCAGAACCCTTTAAATAAATTAAGTATTTATTTAAAAGCCATAAACCATAGATATCTTCTAGAAAACCCTAAACCTATCTTCACTTTCATAATCACTCCCTAAACCTACCTAAGAGGTGTTTCCTAACCCTCTTAGCCTAAACCCTCATCCTTTGATTTCTAGTCAACCCCATCATTAATGAGCCTTACATGCTCATTAATGGCCCCTTACACCCTCATTAATGGCTCTTACAATCTCTTAATGAGATCCCATGTCTCTTCTTCCACCTTGGTTCCCTAACATGTTACAAGTAGTGGTTGCCGTTGCACCAAAAGATTGACCTTTTAATGCCCGATACAACCACTAGACTTATAGAAGACATAGGAGGCAGTTAAACCATGTCACGAATCCTGAGGGGAGTGCTAACCATTTTTCCAACAATCTCCCCCTCAGCATTACCTGAGGGGATTCGAACCTGTGACCAAGCTCTGATACCACTTGTTACAAGTAGTGGTTGCCGTTGCACCAAAAGATCAACCTTTTAATGTCTGATACAACCACTAGACTTATAGAAGACACAGGAGGTGGTTAAACCATGTCATGAATCCCGAGGGGAGCACTGACCATTTTTCCAACATAATACACTTCCCTAGTGTTTCTCACACATGTGTGAGCAACCCTTAACCCTTATCTCTTTGACCATACCTCTAACCATACCCCTAACTCTACCCCTAACCCTAAATCTGACCCTAACTACCCTTCCTAACCCAAGCCCTTCCTCAAATCCTATAAATAGTCTCCCTTACAAGATAAATTCACCAATTCACATCTTTCATATTAAGCATTGTTATCATGTTCATTTTCATCTAGACTTAGCATAATTTCTAGCATTGTTAGATTTACTTCTATTTTATGCTTTCATAACTCATCATAACATATCTTAATGGATTAAATTAGCTCATTTTCAACCTTTTCATATCATTTCCACATTATATCACACTCATCTTTTGGCTAAAATCAACCTTGCATAACATTCATTAATCTAGAATCTGCATTTGCTTCATTTGGACCCTTGAAATCCTAGGGACAAACCAGGTTCACCATACCTAGTTTTGTGCAATTACGGGGTCTCCATGGATTCCAAATGATCCTAATCCTTCCTAAGAAAAATTAGGGACATGCTCATTGTGTTTTGAGGGCACACCCGCATCCCTATCATAAGAGCAAATTAAACGGTGACAGGGTACTCTCGTTTTAGCTCAATCCAAGGTGGCTTGTGAATATTTTTCTATGTGTTTGGTATATGTTTCTTTTCACTAATTTTTTATTGTCTACACATGTTCTGAACAAGTTAGGTTACATCGATCACAATAAGCTAAAATGGAGCCACATGTCATGATGCTAACTTATTTTGTAGACATTTATATTTCCTTCGTGTGATTTAAAAGATATATCAATTCACATTTATTACACCAAATTTTTTATGGATTCTATTGCTTGCATAATTTTCAATGCATATATTTATCTTTCTATAATAACATGGAGAAATTTTAAAGAGTTACAATAAAATATGTTTAATGATATTCATTTTTCTTGGATAACAAACTTTCCAATAGAGCTCACTAAGATATTTTATTATTAAAGTAATTCTTCTTACTACTAGAGTTCAATAATGTATTTTATTATTAAAATATTTTTTCTTTTAAATTTATTTATGTTCATTTATTAGATTCTAAAATTATTATTTTAAATTAGGGTTAAGTATATTTAAGATGTGGTTTTAGTTAATGTTTGAGTTATATAGTTATATTATACATGAATATCGATAGTTTTACAAATAATACTATTTAGTTTTTGAAAATAAATAATTATGATATTATATATGATAAAAATATATTTATAAAATATAGTATATAAATAGTAAATAATTATATTATTAATAAAATAAAAGATATAATAAATTGAGCGAAAAAGGCAGGAACAGGAGCAAAAAGGGCAGGAGCAGGAGCGAAAAGGGTGAAAAGCATAGGAATTGTGAAATGGACACAAAGTAGGAGCTAGAAATGTGCCATATGGCCATTTGCAAGGTTCGAGGAATTGGCAGAATGTGACACCAAATAATAGATAGGGTTGGTCTTCTCATCCTTCTTTCAATAAGGGATCTCATGGTGCTAACCATTCCAATCCCCAGTATAGATCTGGAGGAGCTCAAACCAGATCTATTGGATGAAAGCCTAGTCCTGCATTTTTTTGTCAGCCTCACCCTTCACTGGTCATTGATATCTGCAAAGGTCCCTTGCTACAAAGTCCCATATTTGATAGGAATGGAGATCGTATTGGTAATTTTAACCCTAATGCTCCATCTTTCGTTTCTTGGCCTAATTCCCTAGCAATCCAAAATCCTTCTTTTTAATCTCCGCCAAATAATGTTCCTATTCGCTATAATCCTCACAATCATCTGCCACACCCTCATCATCCTAAACCTAGTCCTTCAGACTCCTCTAGTCATTTTTTTCACAATCCTCACTCCTATCCTTCACATCCTACGTTTGTCACTTCACCGAACAATATTCCTCTTTTGAATTTGTGGGAAAACCCTAATAAATAGGCTCCTAACAAGGATTTGAAGATGGGTGGTTCTCAGAAAAGTCCTATAATACTGACTTCACAACCAAACAGGGAGAAGACTGTACTCATGCTCCATATTAATGATGGTATTATGGAATCATAGGTATCGTATTTGCAAGAGAAATTGATCATTGGTAAGATGTTGACCTTTTTACCTATTAACAAATTTTGGTTGTGGGCTAAAGATAGTTGAGTAGGGCTTCTTGATTTATTTTACCCAAATCGCGGTTCAAATTTTTTCGTAGCAATTTTTGATTCTGCTAATGCAAGAAATGATGTTCTTCGTATAAGTTACTAGTTCTCCAATGGTATTGGTATCTGCCTAACAAAATGGACCCCTAATTTTAGGTTGCATGAATCTGCATGTGCTTCAATGCCCTTCTGGATTGAACTTCCAACATTACCCTTAGAATATAGGGATTTGGATATTATCGAAGCCATTACCAATAAAATTGGGAAGTTTATCGGTATGATTTAACCTCGCATGAAGAACTCCATCGCTCTATTAGGGTTTGTATGGCACTAGATCTTCTTCAACCTTTTCCTAATTTTATTATTTTATAGTCCAAATGGGGTTCATGGAAATAGGAAATTATTATCCAAGATGTGGAGGTTATTTCATATTATGCTAATCTTCTAGGTCATTTCACAAATCAGTGTAAGGATCCTAATTGTTCAAATTTGATTATCTATAAGGATCATACTTCTTTTCCATTTAAGTGTTCTTTAGCATCGGCTGCTCAAAGTACCAAAACAAATTCCTCTGAGAATAATAAGGGGCTGAATGTTTTTTGTCTGGATAACATGGGTAGAGATTTGCAAAGTGATAAATTAGAAAAAGTGCCTAAACAAACTAGCCTTATCTATCCACCAATGGTGTTCTGTCATCAGAAATTGCCTGAAGTCCTTTTCAAGGATAATACCGATTCTCTTTCATTACAAACTATACCTTTATTCCCTCTCAAACTATCTCCAATTCGCATAGCCTCATTTGCTAGTATGTTAAACATTTACCTTCCTCCTATTATAGCATTTTTAAGGGGTATAGATACTTCTCACGGTGTTATATCTGAGGAAAATTCAATCTTCAAATTTCTAGATATGACTATTTTTTACTCAATTGTGAACTCTCTTATGTTTTTAGATAATCCTATTAAACTTAAAAATGTTACTAAAGAGCATATTGCAATCATGACTATACAAGTTATGTCTTTAGTTTCCTCTCATTTGTAGGATGTTAATGTTCTTGGTGCTGATTCTTCTTTTCAGTATTTAATTTATTAGAGTAATTTGAATTTGTTTGTCAATGCACCACAATGTATGGATCAAGTCACTAATGATACAAGTCTTGATGATTCTAACTATCTTTTAAATTCATTAAACAAACAATCTTTATCATCATTCACTAAGGAATTTTTTGATGATGTTATTGAAGATTCAAGATTTTCACCTCAAGATCAACAAAATTTTCCACTTGATAATAGCATAGAGCGACTGGATTGTGTTCCTAAACTTTCCATTGTTCAGACTCTAGTTTCTCCAAAATCTACTATTAAAATGCCTAAAACTAGGGGTAGAAAATGAAAGGAAACTAAGGCTTTACAAGAAATTCAAGCTAGCCTTCAATCAACTTTAGATTCTAATTTCTCAGTATCCAAGAGATGTTCAACGAGAACCAAAGGCTCTCCTTGTCCTCAATGAAAATTCTATCCTGGAATGTCAGAGGCATTAATGCCTCTGACAACAGGCATAGGATCAAGTAAGTCCTAGATGTTGGCATTAAGTTATGTTTGTCATTAGTGACAACACTTATTCAAACAATGTTTACCGAACAGACAGGACAGTGTTTACCAAGCAGACAGGATAGTGTTTACCGAGTAGACAGGACAGTGTTTACCGAGTAGATAGGACAGTGTTTACCAAGCAGTGTTTACCGAGTGCCAGCATAGTAAATAGGGAATTCAGTTTCTACCAAGTGACACTATACCTACCGAGTCTCTAGTATATACCGAGTTTGAAACTACGACTGAGTGATTAGTATGGACCGAGTCTCCACCTCTACCGAGAGCATGACAATGCCAAGTAACACAGTGGACACCGAGTATCAGAAATTCATCGAGTTAGTTTGCAATAATCGAGTCACTATATTTGGGCCGACTCAGTAATATTTGTGTTTGCCTATTTAAGAGCTGACTTTGTAATAATTTTGTAATTGTTTGGATTGATATATAAACAATGTCTTGTATCATATCCAAAGTGAGTAAGTAAAAAAAAAAAAAAGTATATGTGAAGGCAAAGATAAGCAAATTACAAAGGGCTACAGCAGTATAAGGAGTAGTAGAGACATATCTATTACAGAAGGTGATCAGTACATCAGAGAATCTCAATCAGCAAGTACAGTTGCAAGTAAGAGATCTATTATGTCATCCTAATAGGTGAATCAGCCCCAAATCCTATAACTAGGTAGACTTAACAGTCTTTGTAAAATCTCTTAACCAAGTGCATACTTCATTGTATGTTTGTAAATCCTCTAACAAGGTGGACCTAGCATTCCTTATTGCTCCTAACAGGGCAGATCATCAGAAGTGATCATTGTAAGCCTTAACCAGCCAACTTTATACTGCAGTATTGAAGTCTTGTGGGTATCATCTCCACCCCAGTTTTACTTTCTATTTGGAAGGTTTCTGGGTCACCAAATCTGTGTGTTCAAAGTGTTATGAATGTTTTATTCTTTCAATTATTCATGCATGTAGTTGACTTGTTGATCTAAATGTTATTTGGAATATGGTTAAGATCTGAATTTGTTAAAAGTTTTGAAGTTACTGATTCACCCCTCCCCTCTCAGTAACCTGGCTAGTCTTGAATATTTCCAACAATTGGTATCAGAGCTCTCAGGTTCTCAGGATAAAGTTTGACAGCTTGAGTAAAGATCTAGGACAATGGAGATATTCAGACTCAACAAAGCAATTGAAAATGAAAAGCTAGATCTGGAAATGGCCTTTGCTCAACTTAAGAAAGCAAAGGAGCATCTTTCTCAATCCCTAAAAAGAAGGAAGGAACTTACAAATCAGATGAATGATCATCAATATGTTGAAGAAAAGATTGAATATTTTTCCCCTTCAAGCTTCTCAGATGAAGCAAGCAATGCAATCAAAGAGCTTCTAGAAAAGATGGGATCTCTACAAGAAGAAGTAAGAAAATTAAAAAGAGAACAGGAAATTCAGTCAATGAGATTTTGTGAAATCTTGGAACAAAGAAACAAGATGAAAGATGAAATAGATGGAAAGAACAATGAAATCCAGAATCAAACTCTTCAGCTAGAAAACCTTATTGATCAGATCTCCAATGCAAATGAAGAAAATGAAAATATAAGAGAGGAGTTGAGATCTGAAAAGAAAATCAGTTTAAGATTGGTGAATGACCTTAACACTGAAAGGAAAATCAATGAGAGAATGTTGAAATCGCAGGAAGATATGAATCAGCTATATGAACAAAACCTTCATAGGCAAAAAGGAAAAGCAGGACTTGGATACAAAGAAGAAGGTGAATCCTCCAAACAAGGTACTCAAAAGAATCAGAAACCTACTTGTAATCACTGTGGAAAAATTGGTCATACTTCAAACAAATGTTGGAGTAATGGAAAAGCAAAATTTAATGGAAAATGCTACAATTGCAATCAGCATGGTCATAAAGCAAATGAATGCAAGGAAAAACTGAGATTTAAAGGCAAATGTCACATATGTAACAAACAAGGTCACAAGGCATCAGAATGCAGATCTAAAACACCCAATCCAGTAGAACAAATTGTAAAAGCAATATTTGGTTGGGATTACAACACTTGGTGTAGATGTCATTACTATGGTGAATATGGACACATTGGCAAAAATTGTGTAAGGCATCACTTGAGAAAAAGGGAAACTACCATAAGATGTTATAAATGCACTAAGCTTGGTCACATAGCTAAAAATTACATGAATTTAGGCAAAGTTGAAGATGAAAAGAAAGAAAAAGTAGATAGCATCAGGAATTAGATGAGACAACAATGGATTCCTAAATCTACCGAGAAAACCAATCTTAGTAATGAAGTCACTCATGAAGAGGGTGGGTCTATCAATTCCAACTAAGTCTTCAAGGAAGCACTGGAACTATATCTCCACAAACAAATTCCAAACAGTTCCTGAATTGAAAGAAAGAAAGATCCAAATTAGTATGCAAGATACAGTAGGATCACAGGAAGGTCGGTATCAGTTACAACCGAGCAATGTTGGAAGTAACCTAATTTCATGTGGTTACCGAGTAAGGTCGGAGAAATATGAATTCATACATTTGCCGAGTTGCAAGAAATTAATGCATAATGGATGACAGTCTGTACCCTAATTCCTACTGAGCATTAATCACAATTTTTACAAAAAGCGTGAAATCAAGTTCATTCTTCACCGTGAATATCAACAAAGAGATTTCTTAGAGTAATCAACTGATTCAGAGAAAATTTGCAGTGAAATTTTTTGGAGAATTTCATTATGTGTCAAGCTACCATGGCATCATCCAGTACTAAAACAAAGAAAGGTTCGAAAATGTTAGCTCATGGAAAATTGGAAGTGCTAGATTTCAAACTCATGCCGACGATTGTAGAAGCCCTAGACCTGAGTGGAGCTCAATCACAGATTCCTCCTAAGGTACTTCTTGTAAACAACATTCACAGTCATTTTAAGTGTACAATTCAAGAGCTTGGAACCCTAGAGATAGATGTTGTTCATGATGAACAATGTGTTGATGGTGTTCTCAAATCAAAACATAAACATTTGGAAGATAAGGGTTTAGTTCACATCACCCACTTGCCTTGGAGTTTCTAGGTAAAATGGATCAAATACATTCTAAGCTGAGTGCATGAAGGTAAAATTTGGCTAGAGCAACCAGTAAAGATAACCAAGAAGATGATTCACTGAATCACTGGTCTTCCCATGCTTGATAAGGCTAAATCTACTAAAACCCTAGGTTGGGTAGAGCTAGAAAAGAAAACCCTAGACAAGTGGGATAGTAGAGGTATGAAAATAAGCAGTATTACCGATGCAGAACTAAAGTTTGGCACATATATCATAGCTCACAAGATATATAGTTCAAGTTGGCAGAATAGTGTTTCATGTGAAGCAATTGACCTAGCTTACAAAATTGTGAAGAACAATCTATCTTATGACCTAGCAGATTTGTTGTTGAATCAGTTCAACAAGAATATGGAAAGCATCGAAACATCAAAGAACAATCCATGTAAGTTTGGCTCGCTGTTGGTTTGTTTATTTTTCTATGTTCAAAAGTTTTTCCCATCTAAAGGCACGGTAATATGGAGAAAGGATGTGCCTGTCCTTTATCAAATAAATGAGTACATTATAGAAATGGGTGAGAATTTTGCAAGCATAATGGATAACTATTTTGAATCTTTTAAGGAGAAGATGAATAACAGATTCCGGATTCCACTAAAGTTGGTGGAAGATTATAAAGATGATATTTGTTTCATGGTTGATTGTGATAGAGTATATATTCAGGCAGTAAGGCCTAGGATTGTATGGGTGAAACCTCTTCCTTATGAGGTAAATATTGATGAGACAAAGGATATAATTGAAGCCCTAATAAATCAACCTGTTGATCCAAAGTTTCCATACTTTGGAACATATGAGGAAGCTAAGGTAAGAATTGAGCTAAGCATAAAGCTCCCACAAGCGGTTAACAAAGGTAGAAAGAGGATGGCCAAGATGCAATCTAGCACACCTCTAATGTTAACCAAAGGCAGAGGAGAGGATATTGTAGAAGAAGAAGAAAAGGATGAGAGTAAAGAAGAACAAGTGCCTATAAAGAAGAAAGGAAAGGTAACTATCACCAAGGAACCTGAGAAACCCACTGCAGTATTCACAAGGAAAAGATCAAGGGGCAAGGTAGGTAAAGTCAGTGATGATATTGTACTCAAAAAGCCTCCTCCATCATTAGAAGAAAAGATTAAGAATTTGAGAGAAGGATCTAGAATTGGAAATTTCAAATCTCTCAAATATGAAACAAGATCAGAGGCAGAGCAGCAGGAAATTGAAGATGTTGTTATTGAGAAAATGGGGAAAATGGAAATACTCACCTGAAGACATGGCTTCTCAAATCCCAGGAGTTTTATTAAACCAAGTCAAGTTGAGATGGTCCAATGCAAGGAAAAATGTCAAGGACATATATGCTCAAACCTTAAGACAATTGATGCCAAGTTTGAAAAATGCTGAAATTAATAAGGCATTGATAGAAAATGAGAATAAGATGACACTAAAATTCAATAGTTGTTTGATTTTGATCAAAGATATAGAGTCAGTTGTAAAAAGTGTAGAATCTACTTGGAAAAACATCTATCATCTTCACAAACCGAGTACTAAAACTATGGTAATTAAAGATATTGAAGATGACAATGATGAAGAAGAAGAAGCAGTTCAGTTAGATAACGTTGAGGTAGAAGAAGGAGAGGAAGAAGCTACCAAGGAAGGAAAGTAGAATGATGAGGAAGATGATCTAGTTCAAATAGCTGCAGAGGTGATTGCCTCACTTCCTCACTCTCCAGTAAAAATTGCTACATCTAGCTCGGAGATAGCTTCAAGTGTGATTGTGACAACTCCCTCAGATACATCAAATGTCCAATCATCACTAGCACAACACAATGTATCGATGATAGAAGGGGTTACCATATCATCCACTAAGCTTTAGACTCCTTCCATCGAGTTGCAGTCTCTTGTACCTTCTTCAATTTTAAGTTTTTCCTCTGTAAGTACTTCAGATTCTACAGTTGCAAATACTTCAGTTTTGGGTTCATTGATTCCATCGGTTGGAAGTTTATCAGTTTTCACTGCAAGTCCTACTGTGTCTACAATAATTTATACTACAAAGGCATTAAGTATAAAGACTCAGTCGAGTACAAAATTTTTGAGTAAGAATATAGAAGAGGACATAGATTTAGATGAAAAGATAGAGATTCCCCAACTAGACTTTGCAAACCTCACAGTAGACCAAATGCAAATGGTTGGTGAACTCTTCCAGAAGAAGACAAAGCAAAAAAAGATAAAAGAGGAAAGAGATAAGGAATATAAGATCATTGAGGATGCCAAGAATATTTTGACAGAGGCTATAGGTGTTGAGGTTGATTCCTCTCAACACATTTTGTTGCAGTTGGCAGAAGCAGTTAACAAGTTCAATAAAGATTCTTCTAGATCAGATAAGTTGCTTGAGAAGGCTAAGAAGAAGTTTGATAATAAAGTGCTTGAGCACATTGCTCATCAGATAACTATCAATCAGGTAGAGTTATATTTAGTTTTGACTAACATTGAGTCCTCCTATTCCAAGGTAACATCACTTTTTGTCAAGGTATGTAATGTTGTCGAGTTCTCAAAGGAGATTAAGGACAAATTAAATAAGATTGATGAGGATCTAAAGGTCAGTGCACAAAAGTTGCAACTTGAACCTAGTTCAAGCTCTGCACATCATATGACAATTAGACTCCTATTTGATAAGCAGTTAGAGTTATTGAGAGAAGATGCAAGGATCAAGACAACACTGTTAGATATTCAGGATATGATCCTTCCTATCATGGCTACAATGTAGAAGCACATTGCTCAATCAAAAACATTGATCCATGACAATCAGTTTTCTATTGCAGATCATATGATTGAACTCTCTACGGAAGTCCAAGTTGCACTCCATATGTGCAAGATTCTGCAAGAGAATTGGGATAGAACTCTAGCATTAATAAGTAAGGTACATTCTTATTTTCTCTCACATTTTGGTATCTCTATGTAAAATATTTGTATATACACCTTTGGCATTATTGTCAAAAAGGGGGAGAAAGTATATAAGATATGTGAGATATGAAAGGGGGAGAAATTATATGAGAGAAATAGGAAATATGAGTATGAGGTGAAAGAAGATATTTGCATATATACTATATGGGGGAGTCATAAAATGTATATGTAGCAGATTGACAAGATAAATTTTGAAAAATCAAAACCAAATCAAAAACCAGTATCAACTTTGGGCAATAAGTGATTTTGTCACTAATGCCAAAGGGGGAGATTGTTGGCATTAAGTTATGTTTGTCATTAGTGACAACACTTATTCGAATAGTGTTTACCGAGTAGATAGGATAGTGTTTACCGAGCAGATAGGATAGTGTTTAACGAGCAGATAAGACATTGTTTACCGAGCAGAAAGGATAGTGTTTACAAAGCAGTGTTTACCAAGTGCCAACATAGTAAACAGGGAATTTAGTTTCTATCAAGTGACACTATACCTACCGAGTCTCCAGTATATACTGAGTTTGAAACTATGACTGAGTGATTAGTATGGACCGAGTCTCCACCTCTACCGAGAGCATGATGATGCCGAGTAACACAGTGGACACCGAGTATCAGAAAGTCACCGAGTTAGTTTGCAATAATCAAGTTACTATATTTGGGCCAACTCACTAATATTTGTGTTTTCCTGTTTAAGAGCCGACTTTGTAATTATTTTGTAATTGTTTGGATTGATATATAACCAATGTCTTGTATCATATCCAAAGTGAGTAAGTAAAAAAAATAAGAAGTATATGTGAAGGCAGAGATAAGAGAATTAAAAAGGGCTACAACAGTATAAGGAGTAGCAGAGACATATCTATCATAGAAGGTGATCAGTACATCAGAGAATCTTAATCAACAAGTATAGTTGCAAGTAAGAGATCTACTATTTCATCCTAATAGGTGAATTAGCCTCAAATCCTTTAACCGGGTAGACTTAATAGTCTTTGTAAAATCTCTTAACCGAGTGCATACTTCATTGTATGTTTGTAAATCCTCTAACAAGGTGGACCTAGCAATCCTTATTGCTCCTAACAGGGCAGATCATTAGAAGTGATCATTGTAAGCCTTAACAGGCCAACTTTATACTGCAGTATTGAAGTCTTGTGGGTATCATCCCCACCCTAGTTTTACTTTCTATTTGGAAGGTTTTTGGGTCACCAAATCTGTGTGTTCAAAGTGTTATGAATGTTTTATTGTTTCAATTATTCATGTATGTAGTTGACTTGTTGATCTAAATGTTATTTGGAATATGGTTAAGATCTGAATTTGTTAAAAGTTTTGAAGTTACTGCTTCACCCCTCCCCTCTCAGTAACTTGGCTATTCTTGAATATTTCTAACACTTGATTCTTTACAATGTGAAATTGTCCTCTTACAAGAAACTAAGTTGTCTATTGATAATTTTAATCTTTCTATGGCCAAGTGGTCTATTGATTATTTTATGGAACAAGTTAAAAGTGTGTGTGCACTCCCTGTAGGATGGACCCAATTCGGAGTTTGTTAATGTAAGGTTCTTTAATCATTCCTTCTTTCTTTTCAATATCTATGGGCCTACTTCCACTTTAGATAAGTTACATTTGTGGAAAATTTTAACCACCATTATTCAACAGTATCTTGACTGTAAATTTGTTGTAGCTGGGGATTTTAATGCAATTTTGACTTCTTCTGATAAAGTGGGGGGTATTTCACCTCCTACTCATACTGTCTCTAATTTTAACAATTTTATTTTGGATAATTATCTTTTTGATGTATTGCCCCAGTCTGGATCATTCACCTGGACTAATCGTAGGACTAAATTTTCACAAATTGTGGTCAGATTAGATAGATTCTTGTGTTCACAAATTTGGAAATTGGATGGTACTTTGATGTCTTCATTCATTTTTCCCTTCTCAGATTCAGATCATTTTCCAATTCAACTTAATATTGATTTGGATTGTAAGGATGGTATTAAGTCCTTTTGGTCATCTTTCAAATTTGAATTTTTTTGGTTTAGGCATTCATCTTTTCATTCTTTGTTAAATCAATGGTGGGTGGTTGCTCCTTTTGAAGAAGGGTCTTTCATGTTTAAATTTTATAAAAAATTACAATTATTGAAAAAATTAATTAAGGCTTGGAACATTAATGTCTTCGAGAACATCTTTGATCAAAAGAACACAATTGGGAAGGAATTGTCTGAAATTAATCAACTTATTATCTCCATTAGTCTTGACTCCCAAACATTTCTAAATCAAAAAGCTCTATAGGAAGAGTGGGCAGAGTTATGTGCTAGGGAGGAAGAGTATTGGAGGCAAAAGTCTTGTGAGTTATGGTTACATTCTGGTGACTAGAATACTAAGTTCTTCCATGCATCAGTAAAACAAAAGAAGGCAATGAGGGCTACCTTTTCTATTAAAGATGATATGGGTAATCTCATCTCAGATGAAAAGGGGATTTGTCAAGAAGGTTTTAGGTTTTTTTCTACTCTTTTATCCCCCTCTATCATGCCACAAGATGATCCAACTAAGAAGAATGAATTGCTTAGTGGGATTCCATCCTTAATTTCCACACATGATAACTATGCTTTAATGGCCCCATTTACCTTATTAGAGATCTGAAAAGTGGTTTTTTCTTTGGCACTTGGACTAGATGGATTCATGGATTTATTCTTTCAAAAATGTTGGGATGTTATACGCTTTGATCTTTTGTCTATCCTTGAAGAATCTAGGAAAAATACATCTATGCTAAAGTGCTTCAATACTACAAACATAGTCCTTATTCCTAAGAATAGTGATATGCAAACCTTTGCTGATTTTAGACTGATTTCACTTTGTAATACTATTTGTAAAATTATTAAAAAATCTATTTATATGAGGCTTTACCATCTTATTCCTAAGATTGTATCTCTTGAACAAGGTGGTTTTGTTTTGGGGAGAGAAACTACAGATAGTGCCATTCTGGCCCATGAAACTCTTCATTCTATTAATCAACATTCCATTCCTTCATTTGTAGTTAAATTAGATATGATGAAGGCCTATGATAGGTTGAACTGGTCATTTCTCATTTAGGTTTTGATTAAATTTGGTTTTTCAAAAAGGTGGTGTAAATGAATTAAAGCATGTATCTCGAGAGCTCATTTTTGGGTTATAATTAATGGACTTCTGTGGGATTTTTCCCATCATCTCAAAGAGTTAGACAAGGTGATCCTCTATCACCTTGCCTTTTTTATTTTTATGGCTGAGGTTTTGAGTCGATCTATTAATGCTGCTCATGTTGTGGGTCATTGGTCTGGTGTGCAAATCACAAATACTTCCATCTTAGTCACTCATTCCTTATCTGTTGTTGACACACTACTATTTGGTAATTCCTCTATCCATGAAGCCATTCAAGTTAAAAAAGTTCTTGATTTGTACATGTCAGTTTTAGGGCAAAAATTTAATGATCACAAGTCTAAATTTTATGTCTTCAATACTAACCCTCAAGTGCAAAGGAGAATTGTTGATGTTTTAGGATTTTCCTTAGATAAAATTCCATCTACATATTTGGGTATCCCCTTCTTCATGGGGCATAACAAGGTGTCCTTTTGGTAGTTGGTTGTTGATCGTATTAAGTCACAAGTGGATGCATGGAAAACTAGGTGGTTGTCTTTGTCTGGTCGAATAATCCCTATTAAGTTTGTTTTATTAGTTATTCCCAATTATTATTTATCAGTGCTACAAGCTCTGAAGTCTATTCTTGTTCAAATTGAGAAACTGATTAGGGAATTCTTATGGATAGCGAAGATGTCCAGATAGAAGAAGATCCCTCTTGTTTCTCAATCAGACATGTCTCATCCCCCTTCAGCAGGGGGTGTAGGCCTCCATAACCTATCCAATAGAAATTTGGCATTTGGGGGAAAATTAGCTTGGAAGATGTATTCCCAGCCTTCTATTAAATGGTATCAACTAACACAACAAAAGTATGTTGATAGCTTAGACCCAATTACGATTATCTCATCCCTTGACCCTCCTAAAGGATCTACTATTTGAACTTACTAACTTCTTTCTTTTAAACTGTTAGAACTTTATGCATCATGCAAACATAACTTGAACAATCTAAGTAATGTATCATGTCAAGTAGCATACATGAAATCACACATAACACAATAGTTTTGGTAATGCAAAAACCCTTGAAAGGTAAAAATGGGGTGGGGATGACACCCACAAATCTTTGCTACTATAGATAATAAAGTTTTCTTGTTAGGGCTTACAAAATTTGATCATATCATGATCTACCCTTTGAAAGGTCTACTCTATTAAAAGCTAAGAGACTTATTCAGTCTACCTTGTTAAAGGATTTTTAAACTTACAATAAAGTAAGCACTTGGTAAAGAGATTTACAAAAGTCTGCTAAGACTACTTGGTTAAGAGATTTACCTTGATACACTGGTTAAAATGTCTCAGTATATGATCCTTTAGTTTTCACTGATACACTGATTACAGATCTTCTCTTTACTATATGATTGTGATCTCTTCTATCCGATCTTTCTTGATTCTGTCCTTTCACTACTCTACTCGGTCACTGAACTCTGTCTGAATACTTCTCCTTATCATTTCTTCATACTCATAGTATTAATCTAATCTCAATGTCTCTATTTATGTCTCTGATTCATACATGCATCTCTGTTCTAGATCTCTCCTTTATATAATAACAAAAATATTTTACCATTATAGGATCTACGATCCAGATATATTCCTATTGCCACCTATACTATACAATTTTTTGATTGGCTAAAGGTTATACATAGGGATCAATGATAGCAATATGAATGCGTAACCACCTCCATGATTATCTCAATAAACAAATACAAAATATAATTATCCTAAAAAATGGTTTACCTTGATCATTGTGTCCTTTAAGACTTCATTCCTTACAAGTTGCACATTGAAAACTTCCATTCCCTGTTTCTTGGATGGTGCAGATGAAGATGATGCCATTTCAAACTATAATTTTTGAAAAGAAAATAGTTGCTTGGTAAAGTACCTTTTTGTCAATTAACCCTGTAGATTAGTTTTGCGGATGGCACGTTGAGAAGATTCAGAATCGCTTTTCTTGATTTGGGTTACACAAATTTTGAATCGCTCTAAAATCTTGAATAGCCTGGTGAAATGAAATTATCGACAACTTTTCACTTTATAGAATCTAAAAAAATAGGATTAGGGCCTCATAAATGCTTCGTATAGATTTTAGGTTAAATACAACTGTCTCAAAAAACTCATGTTAAACTTGGTTAAACACAAGCTCGGTCGATGTAACCTTTGCGATACAACTCGGCATAACATTTCAGCAATAACAGGTGCTTAGAAAACATTGTTAGCTCAGTCATGACACTGATGCTTGGCATCAAAATGAAGTTTTCTATTTTTTCTCAGATATGTCCTAATGCATCTAAGTCTATGTAGATATGGACTTTTTCTCAATTCTATGTTACTAACCGATGTAAAGTAAGGCTTTGCAAGAATCAGTTCTAGACATACCTTTTTATGCTTAGTTGGAAGAAGTGTGATCACCCAATCCATTAGATTGGGTGACCTTAGATGTGCTTGCTTCACTTGTTGTTACTTCTTCTTTCTTCCTCCATATCTTTTCCATTCGGTTCCTCATTTTTTCACAGATATCCTTATTCTGGTTGTTATCATTACTTGGCATGGGTGATCTGCATTCTCTCTTTAAGTGACTGACCTTATTACATTTATAACATACCATGCTTCCATTCATCTAGCATTTGGATTTGCCTCTAAAATGAGTCTTCATACAATTTTCTCCAATATGTCCATACTTACCACAATAATGACAATTGTACCAAGTGTTGTAATCCCAATTGTAATTTTTACACTATGTGAATGGCTTTGTTTGCTCATTAGTTGACCACCTTGGTCTGGATCAATATTTGTAAGCTTTGTGCCCATACTTTTGACAATTGAAACAACTTCCTTAAAACTTAGGTGAGGTGGATGAAATGTTAGCTTTAGATCTACATTCATGTGCTTGATGTCCACGCTTCTTGCAGTTAAAACAATGTCCATTAAACTTAGGTTTAGAGCCAGTCTTACCATGTTTGCTTCTGCATATGTTGGCTATATGTCCTGACTTACCACATTGATGACATGTGAGCCTTTTGTTCTTTGATTTAGTAGTCTTCTATTCTCCATCTTTTGATGACTCTCCTTCTTCAGTAGATGATTGTTCATTTAGTCCAAGTCTAGATCTATCACCAGATCTCCTAGGTGACCTTAACAGTTCTTCAAAATACTTTGTAGCTTCATCAATATTGAGTTCATAGGGTAGTGGCATCAACCATGAAACACTAGGTAGGACTACATGTGCATAGGTAAAGTTTGTGTCTACTAGAAAACATATGTCTTTACTATATTTCTCAATTAGAGACACAGGGAAGTTCACAATGATGAATCTGTCAATTTTTGGTTTGATTCACAGAATGGACTGCCCCCTTTAAGCACATTACCCATGTTCTAGGATGTGTGGGAAATTGCATCTTCACTCTGGGGAGATAGATTTCTGAATTACATCTCTACTGTGCATATTCATTCAGGGAAGGTTATGTGGAAAGATTTTCATGATTTACCAATTGACTCTTTGATTGCATCAAATATAAATATATAATTTTTGGATAGGATAGTATTTCTGATGTAGGAGCGTCCTGGGTGTAAGAGCAATCTTGCATCACCCAAAAATATTTCTATTTTTGTATTCAATAAGGGCTATCTTGTGCAGAGCTACTATTTATGGAAAATTTCTATTTTTAGTAAGTTGGTCATACCATCTCAAAATATTCTGATTTCACATGTGAAGGTTCATCTCAGTCATATTAGCCTGCCAGTAAAGTTTCATGGCTAGATTAGGTCTAGTTTTGAAGATATTGAAGATTTTTGATATTGGCAGCAGGGTATAGAAACATTGAACTCAGTTTTGAAGGCTTTAGAGCACCCAGATGAGGTCAAAAATATGGGTGATAGGCTCTTGCATGAGTCAAGTCTGTAGAGCCCTTCATGGCCTTTCCAGAATGGTGTCATAATAGTCAATCGGGTCAACTGGTGATGACTTATGGTCTTTGGAAGTTGGGTCACTTGAAATGGTGGAAAATAATTTTCCTTCAAAATTTCTATTTGGGTTTCAAAGGTTATTTTGAGCTGAATTTGATGTAATAAATTGTAAAATAAAATAATTCTAAGTTTGGTCAGCCTTATTGGGTAGAATTCTGGAACCTTCCCAGGCGGTGGAAAATTGCCTATATAAGGAAGGCTGTAGTCTTGTCTTAGGCAGTTCAGAGCAGTTATGGGTAGATTTGGGTAATGATTCAAAGCTTTTTCCTACATAATATTGTAAGGGGAATTCCCATGTGGCTTTGCATATTATAATTTTGAAATTTGTAATTCGACACTTGTTGAGATAATAAGAAGCCCATTTTTTGTTCTTGCAAATTATTGTTTCTCTGTTTCTATTATGTGTTTGTGGTATTAAGGGGAGCACCCTTCATCAAGTGGTATTATAGTAGGAGTTCCTAAGTGTGTAAACAAATCACCGACTATGACGTAGTTTGCACCAGAACTGTGGGTTAGGGTTTCTATGTAAAGAAATCACCGACTGTGAGGTAGTTTGCACCAGAACTATGGTTAGGGTTTCAGTGATAAGTGCAAAAATGTCTCCACAAAGGGAACATGGTGGAAGAGCTGGTGTTATAACACTTGAGGTTAGAGAGCTCCAAAGAAAAGTGCGAGCATTGCAAGAAGAGATTCGTCGAGGAATGAATCTTAATATCAGAGACCAAAATGAGGATGAAGCCGAAGAAGAAGGAAATTCTAATTAGGAAGGAGAAGTCAAAGTTTTCAATCAAGAAGAAGAAAGACGTTTCTAGGCCATTTCCAAGATTAGGAAATGACCTAAGATTGAGGTTCCTACATTTTCAAAAAATCTTAAGCTAGAGGAAATGATTGACTAGGTCAATGAATGTGAAGAATATTTTGAGTATGAACATATTGAGGATCCTAATCGCGTCAAGTTTGTGAAGGCCAGACTGAAGGGTCATGTGAAGATCTGGTGGCAAGAGATTCAATTGGAGTGAAATAGAAGAGGGAAATATAAAATTACAATATGGGATCGGATGGTGGATAAATTGAAGTGATAGTTCATTCCTGTTGATTATGAGCTTGACCTACTAAAGAAGATGCAAAGTTTCAAGTAAGTAGGAAGATTTGTTCAGGAGTACACAGAGGAGTTCTATCGAATCCTCATTAGATCAGGCCATACGAAAGCTAATAAGGAAAAGTTTCCTATTATGTTAATGGGTTGAGGCTAAGCATTCAAGAGAAGTTAAATCTGGTTCGAATGAATAGTATTGAAGAGGCATACCAATTTTCACTAAAAGTAGATGAAAAGCTAAACAAGAAGTTTGAGAGCATACAAAGTGGAAGAGGTCATGGTGGATGATCTGGTGGATGGTTATATGGTGGCCGAAATGAAAACTCGAAAAAGAAGGATGAGGCTAGTAGCAGCTAGAATCAGAGAGGAAATAATTCCAATCACTTCTAGGATCAGAGTAATACAAATCGGAGAGGAAGAGGAAGAGGAAAAGGATCTAGAAGAGGAGGCTTTCGTGAAACATGTTTTCACTATGGAGAACAAGGTCATAGGGCATTTGAATTTCCTCAACACCAAGGAAGGACAGATAGGAGAAATGAAGGCCAAGCTAGAGTTGCACATGTCGATGAAGATGTCAGATCATCACATTCTGAAGATGCTAAACGAGGAGAAATGCTAATTAACAGAAGAGTCATGTTGAGTGGTGAGAATGAACCTGAGCAAATGAGGAGCCTATTTTGCACTAGGTGCAAGTGTGAGGGTCAGTGTTGTGATGTGATTATTGATAGTGGAAGCACTGAAAATTTGGTGTCAGAAGAGATGGTGACAAAGTTGAAGCTCAAGAGACAAAAACACCCACATCCATATGGGATTTCCTAGGTACAGGATGACCACAAGGTCATGGTCAATGAACAATGCATAGTGAAATTCAAGATTGGAAAATACCATGATGAGGTATTGTGTGATATCATATCTATGGATGCATGTCATATATTGTTGGGTAGACCTTGGTAGTTTGATAGGTGTGTTGTACATGAGGGTCATGCGAATACCTATTCCCTGACAAAGGATGGAGTGTGCGATAAGCTAAAACCATTGAAAGACACAAAAGAAAATGTATGTGGTAATGCAAGAATAACTTTTTTTGATATAGGAAATTTCTTAGAGGGTATGCGGCATGAGCATATGTGTTTTACATTAATTCCAAAGGCTGGGAAAGAGGAAGTAGAAGATGTACCTATACAAGCTCTAGAATTATTGAATGAGTTTCAGGATATTGTATCTGATAATGTGCCTGATGGATTACCACTAGTAAGAAAGATCATTCATTAGATGGACTTGATTCTAGGAGCTAGTTTTCCAAATAAGGTAGCACACAGAATGACACTAGCAGAAAGTGAAAAGTTGAAGATAGATTTAAATTTTATTTCATCACATCATCCACAAATTGTATATGGAAGTAGTCCCAGAAATGCATCTGAGTTGAGGAAGATAGATAAAGGAGAGATAAGTAGTGCTGAAGCTGAGGATTTTATAGAACACTTGAAGATCATCCATGAGGAGGTGAGGAAGAACATTGTCAAGATAAATGCACAGTATAAGGCTAAGGCAGATGAGAAAAGAAGGCATAAGGAATTTCAGGTTGGAGATCAAGTCATGGTTCATTTGCGAAAGGAGCGATTTCTAGTTGGTACATATAACAAGTTGAAAATGAAGAAGTTTGGGCCATGTAAAATATTGAAGAAGCATGATTCAGGAAATGCATATGAAGTAGAATTGCCTACTGAGCTAAATATTTCACCAGTGTTTAACATTTGAGATTTGACAAAGTATCATGAGGGAGGTGTTGAAGATGAGATCATAGCAGCACAGTGGACAATTCCAACAACTAGTTTAGATACCAAAGAGATTGAGGATATTCTAGATATTTGTGTTGGCAAAAGCACAAGGAACATGACATATGAAGAATATCTGGTCAAATGGAAAGAACTACCTATTGAAGATTCATCATGGTTGACAAAGGAGGAGGTTAATCATCTTAGTTTTCCACTTCACACCTGAGTTATGATAGGGTCACTTCTCAAATTACCCTGGGTGTCTAATGAAGGAGCATCCTGGGTGTAAGAGCAATCTTGCATCACCCAAAAATATTTATGTTTTTGTATTCAATAAGGGCTGTCTTGTCCAGAGCTACTATTTATGGAAACATGCTATTTTTAGTAAGTTGGTCATATGATCTTGGAATGTTCTGATTTCACATGTGGAGGTTCATCTCAAAACATATCAACCTACCAATAAAGTTTCATGGTTAGATCAGGTCTAGTTTTGAAGATATTGAAGATTTTTGGTATTGGCAGTAGGGTACAGAAATTTTGAACTCAGTTTTGAAGGATTTAGAGGGCCTAGATGAGGTCTAAACTTTGGGTGATAGGTGCTTTCATGAATCGAGCATGTAGAGCACTTTGTGGCCTTTCCAGAATGGGGTCATAATAGTCAATCAGGTCAACTGGTGATGAGTTATGGTCTTTGGAAGTTGGGTCACCTGAAATGGTGAAAAATAATTTTCCTTCAAAATTTCTTTTTGGATTTCAAAGGTTATTTTGAGCTGACTTTGATGTAATAAATTGTAAAATAAAATAATTCCAAGTTTGGTCAGCCTTATTGGTTAGAATTCTGGAACCTTCCCAGGCGGTGGAAAATTGCCTATATAAGGAAGGCTGTAGTGTTGTCTTAGACAGTTCAAAGCAGTTCTGGGTAGATATGGGTAATGATTCGAGGCCTTATCCTACATAATATTGTAAGGGGAATTTCCATGTGGCTTTGCATATTGTAATTCTAAAATTTGTAATTCGACACTTGTTGAGATAATAAGAAGCCCATTTTCTGTTCTTGCAAATTGTTGTTGTTTCTCTATTTTTGTTATGTGTTTGTGGTATTAAAGGGAGCACCCTTCATCAAGTGGTATTAGAGCATAAGTTCTTGAGTGTGTAAATAGATCACCGACTATGAGGTAGTTTGCACCAGGACTCTGGCTTAGGGTTTCTGTGTAAACAGATCACCGACTATGAGGTAGTTTTCACCAGAACCTTGGTTAGGGTTTCAGTGATAAGCACAAAAATGCCTCCATGAAGGGAACATGGCAGAAGACCTATTGTTGTGATACTTGCGGTTAGAGAGCTCTAGAGACAAGTGCAAGCATTACAAGAAGAGATTCACGGAGGAATGAATCTTAATGTCAGAGACCAAAGTGAGGATGAAGCCGAAGAAGAAGGAAATTTTGATCAGGAAGGAGAAGTCAAAGTTTTCAATCAAGAAGAAGAAAGACTTTTTCAGGCCATTTCCAAGATTGGGAAATGACCTAAGATTGAGGTTCCTACATTTTCAAGAAATCTTAACCCAGGGGAATTGATCGATTGGATCAATGAATGTGAATAATATTTTGAGTATGAAGATATTGAGGATCTTGATCGGGTCAAGTTTGCGAAGGCCAGACTGAAGGGTCATGTGAAGATCTGGTGGCAAGAGATTCAATTGGAGTGAAATAAAAAAGAGAAAGAGAAAATCACAAGATGGAATTAGGTGGTGGATAAATTGAAGCGACAGGTCATTCCTGTTGATTATGAGCTTGACCTACTGAAGAAGATGCAAAGTTTGAAGCAAGCAGGAAGATTTATTCAGGAGTATACATAGGAGTTCTATTGAATCCTCATCAAATTAGGCCATGTGGAAGCTGATAAGGAGAAAGTTCTAGTTACCTTAATGGGTTGAGGTCGAGCATTCAAGAGGAGTTAAATGTGGTTCGAATGAATAGTATTGAAGAGGCATACTAGTTTGCCCTAAAAGTAGAGGAAAAGTTGAACAAGAAGTTCGAGAGCAGACAAAATGTAAGAGGTTGTGGTGGATGATCTGGTGGATGGTCATATGGTAGCTATAATGAAGATCCAAAAAAGAAGGATGAGGCCAGTAATAGCTAGAATCAAAGAGAAAATAATTCCAATCGCTTCTTGGATTAGAGTAATAGAGATCAGAGAGGAAGAGGAAGAGGAAGAGGACAAGGATTTGGAAGAGGAGGCTTTTGTGGAACATTTTTTCACAGTGGAGAAGATGGTCATAGGGCATTTGAATGTCCTCAACACCAAGGAAGGACAAATAGGAGAAATGAAGGCTAGGCCAGAGTTGTACATGTAGATGAAGATGCTAGATCATCACATTCTGAAGATGCTGAAAGAGGAGAAATGTTGATTAACAAAAGAGTCCTATTGAGTGGTGAGAATGAACCTAAGCAAAGGAGGAGCCTATTTCACACTAGGTGCAAGTGTGAGGGTAATTGTTGTGATGTGATTATTGATAGTGGAAGCACTGAAAATTTGGTGTTAGAAGAGATGGTGACAAAGTTGAAGCTCAAGAGACAGAAACACCCACATCCATATCAGATTGCTGGGGTATAGGATGACCACAAGGTCATGGTCAATGAATAATGCCTAGTGAAGTACAAGATTGGCGGATACCATGATGAGGTATTGTGTGATATCATATCTATGGATGCATCTCATATGTTGTTGGGTAGACCTTGGCAGTTTGATAGGTGTGTTGTACATGATGGTCATGCAAATACCTATTCCCTAACAAAGGATGGAGTGCGAAATAAGCTAAAACCATTGAATAACAACGAAGAAAAGGTATGTGGTAATGCAAGAATAACTTTTGTTGATAGAGGAAATTTATTAGAGGGTATGCGACATGAGCATATGTGTTTTACCTTAATTCCAAAGGCTGGGAAAGAGGAAGTAGAAGATGTACCTGTAGAAGTTATAGAATTATTGAATGAGTTTCAAGATATTGTATCTAATAATGTGCCTAATGGATTACCACCAGTAAGAAAGATTAGTCATCAGATGGACTTGATTCTAGGAGCCAGTTTTCCAAATAAGGCAGCACACAGAATGACACTAGCAGAAAGAAAAGAGTTGAAGATAGATTTGAAGTTTAGTTCATCACATCATCAATAGATTGTATATGGAAGTAGTCCTAGAAATGCATCTAAGTTGAGGAAGATAGATAAAGGGGAGATAAGTAGTGCTAAAGTTGAGGATTTTTTAGAACACTTGAAGAATATCCATGAGGAGGTGAGGAAGAACATTGCCAAGATGAATGCACAGTATAAGGCTAAGGCAGAAGAGAAAAGAAGGCATAAGGAATTTTAGGTTGGAGATGAAGTCATGGTTCATTTTTGAAAGGAGCATTTTCTAGTTAATACATATAACAAGTTGAAAATGAAGAAGTTTGGGCCATGTAAAATACTGAAGAAGCATAATTCGGGAAATGCATATGAAGTAGAATTGCCTACTGAAGTGAATATTTCACTAGTGTTTAACATTTCAAATTTTATAGAGTATCATGAGGGAGGTGTTGAAGATGAGATCAGAACATCATAGTGGAGTATTCCAACAACTGGTTTAGATACCAAGGAGATTGAGGATATACTAGATAGTCGTGTTGGCAGAAGCACAAAGAATAGGACATATGAAGAATATCTGGTCAAATGGAAAGGACAACCTATTGAAGATTCATCATGGTTGACTAAGGAGGAGGTTAACCATCTCATTTTTCCTCTTCACATGTGAGTCATGATAGGGTCACTTCTCAAATTACCCTAGGTGTCTGATGCAGGAGCATCTTGGGTGTAAGAGCAATCTTGCATCACCCAAAAAATATTTATGTTTTTGTATTCAATAAGGGCTATCTTGTGCAGAGCTACTATTTATGGAAACTTTCTATTTTTAGTAAGTTGGTCATACAATTTCATAATTTTTATATTTCACATGTGGAGGTTCATCTCAGTCATATCAACCTCCTAGTAAAGTTTCATGGCTAGATTAGGTCTAGTTTTGAAGATATTGAAGATTTTTGGTATTAGCAGCATGGTACAAAAACTTTGAACTTAGTTTTGAAGGCTTTAGAGGACCCAGATGAGGTCAAAACTTTGGGTGACAAGCACTTGTGTGAGTCAATCCTATAGAGTGCATCATGGCCTTTCCAGAATGGGGTCATAATAGTGAATCGGGTCAACTGCTGATGACTTATGGTCTTTGGAAGTTGGGTCACCTGAAATTGCAGAAAATAATTTTCCTTCAAAATTTTGGTTTGGGTTTTAAAGGTTATTTTGAGCCGAATTTGATGTAATAAATTGTAAAATAAAATAATTCTAAGTTTGGTCGGCCTTATTGGCTAGAATTTTGGAACCTTCCCAAGCGGTGGAAAATTGCCTATATAAGGAAGGCTATAGTGTTGTCTTAGGTAGTTCGAAGCAGTTTTGGGTAGATCTGGGTAATGATTCGAGGCTTTCTCCTATAGAATATTGTAAGGGGAATGTCCATGTGGCTTTTCATATTGTAATTCTAAAATTTGTAGTTCCACACTTGTGGAGATAATAAGAAGCCCATTTTCTGTTCTTTCAAATTGTTATTGTTTCTATGTTTCTGTTATGTGTTTGTGGTATTAAGGGGAGCACCATTCATCAATTTCTATCTAGAATTCCTGATCATCTCATCTGGGCTTCTGTAGTAGATGGTAGTAACTCTGTTAAACTAGGATATAATTTGGCTCAATCCATCCAAGGTAATGTGGGTTGGTCAAAAGCTTATAAATTTTGTTGGCATTCTATTGTTCTCCCTAAAGCTTGTTGTTTTCTTGGTTAATGCTGGAAAAAAGAGTATTAACTAGTGAAAGGTTAGTCAAGCTAAACATTGTGGTTCCTTTCCCTTGTGTTATTTTTCATCAAGAATTAGAATCCATTGATCATCTTTTTCTAAATTTTCTACTAGCACAACTCTGTTGGTAGTTTGTTATGCAAAAATTGTCTTTGTCAATGCCTCTTCCTCTCTCAGTTTGGGATTTGTTTCAGTCATGGCCTATCCTTTTTCATAAATCTATGTTTTCATGTCTATGGATATGTATCCCTTCACTGGTTTTATGGTCTATTTGGTGGGAGAGGAATAAAAGAATTTTTAGAAATTGGCCCTCCTCTTTTCAAGCTATTACATCCATTCTTGAAAAGTCCATTGTGGAAGTCACTAATGCCTACTCGGTTAAATACAATGGTATCCGTATTTTTTCACCATGGGATTGTCTTGTATCTAATAATTGGGAGGGATTGGTGTTCCCCTCTCTTCCTTTCCCTCTTTTCCCTCAAGATAGATCGACACTAAGATCTCAAGTTAAATGGATACCCCCTCAGCCTAGTTTTGATAAGCTCAACTTTGATGGATCTTCTAGGGGTAACCTTGGTATCTCAGGTATTGGTTTTGTAATCTAGAATTATCTTGGTTCTCCACTCTATTTTGAGGCTTCTCCTACCCCTCCTAGGACTAATAACTTAGTTGAAGCATATGCTCTCCTTCATGGTCTAGTTGCTGCTAAAAAATTAAATATCAAGCATCTTCATATTGAAGGTGAGTCCTCCGTGATTATTAATTCTAGCATCTCTAGGTGTTCTAGGTCTTGGCATATTCACTATGTTCTTCAGTAGATCTAGTTGCTCTTGGATTCATTTCCCCAATGTTTCATTTCTCATACTTATAGAGAAGGAAATAATCTGGCTGATCATTTAGCTAATTTAAGGGTCGAAGGTCATAATGTTTATTTTCCATCTCCTATGGTCTCTGCAGATTCACACCCTTCACCTTTTAATCTTATTGCCCTTGAATCAGTATCTTAAATTATTCCTGAAGAGGTTTTATTTTCTATCTCATCTATCTAATCATGCAGGTTCATTCATTTCTCTTCATAATTGGGTTAAGATTGCAATTAAGTTTGCAGTACCTTTTGGTATTTCTTTAATGATTTTGTGAGTAGGAGGATTGAAGATATCACGTGCTTACGATTATGCATATCCTCATAGCTATGGAGGCTTTGTTTATGATTACCCTTATTCTATTTTTATTTTTGCATCACCTCTACCTGAACCCTCCATATTTGGCTTATGTCTTTTCACTCATTATGGGATCATGATGTCAACTCTTGAAAAGGACTTTGCCTTGATTCATATTTTTAACTCTCTAGGTTTGTTTAGTTTTTTGCATGATTCTAACTTACTTTCAACTTGTTACTCATTATGGGTTCATGGCGTCAGCACTTTAAAGGACTTTGTTATGATTAATATT
Source organism: Chamaecyparis obtusa (assembly GCA_027943335.1). Lineage (NCBI taxonomy): Eukaryota > Viridiplantae > Streptophyta > Pinopsida > Cupressales > Cupressaceae > Chamaecyparis > Chamaecyparis obtusa. The sequence continues at coordinate 57,557 of BSBK01013577.1, read as the reverse complement.
TCTAATCCTATAGGGTGATTTAATGTTTTGCATGATTTCAATTTTTCTTTAGATCGTGGGAAATTATTCTTTGTTCATTTATGATGCCAGTTTTGAAGCCTTCATTTCTTTTCCATCTCAGCTTCATTTGATTTTTGTACGATAGTTTAATTTATGTTATCTAACTCCCATTTCTATTTATAATGAGGTTTGTCGTGATTGCTTCATTTCGTACGAGTGCCATTTTTAGTTTCTATTTATGGAGATTCTATTACTTCACTCTGTGGTTCCTATCAAGCTTTCCTTGTTCATTTTCTCCTAATGGCTTCACATATATCTAGCTCTTAGTTCGCTGATGAATTTAAGCCTCTTAATTTGAGAGTGTCTCTACTTCCTAATGATTTGGAGCTTCCATTTGAGAGTAGAATTTTTGATGAATTACTTGATTCAATGTTTATAGTTCACTGTCCGATATGCAAAAGGTGTATTTGTCGATTGATTGGGGAAGCCATCTGTGTGTGTATGTTTAACACCTTCATGAAATTAAGATCTAATAGCATCAATTACAACTAAATACAATGCAAATATAATTAGAATTGAAACTATAATCTATAACATCTCATGGTTCTCTAGAAAGAAATGGTAAGTGAAGTTCTTAGCTCAAATCCTCACTAGTGACACCTCTAAAATGAGAAATTATGCTTCTATATGCTTCTACTATGCTTCTACAATGATCATTCATTGCTTAATCTAGCTCAAATTGACAAATTTCAATGATAAATGCTCAAAATGCTCTTAGAATGCTTTTCAATTGCCTATAATAACAATGCTTTGCAAATGAAATTCTAAGATGATAATGCTCTCCAAAATGCCTTGTATTTATAGTAAATGTCCAAGGGTAAGGGGTAGAGTGAAGTAATCATGGTTAACCCTTGGTTGAGTCAAATACTTTTCTTTGTCCATAAATGGGGGGACAAATGAGGGGACAACCCTTTAAATGGTTTCAAATGTTTGGAAAATTTAAATGTTTGAGTGATTTGTTTCTTTTTGTCCTCAATTCTCATTGGTTCACTCACTTTGTTGAAGGAAATTAGGATTTATTAAATTCAATTAATTAATTGAATTTAGCCATGGAAGGGTAATGGGTTCATTTTGATTTTTGATTAAGACAACTATACAATTAATTGATTAACATCAATTATATAGTGTTTTTCGTCCCTTTAAGCTTTTGATTTAATTATTTAACATCATTATTTAATTTCTTCTTTGCTTTAATTGATTTTGTCCCTTTTTGATGATTTAGTGCCATTTTAAAAGTACTTGTCCAATTTTGCGTGTCTACAAATGCCCCTCTTTGAATTGATGTGCGAGGAACATTGATTCAAAGATTCCTGAAGTCCTGATTGCTTTTTAGGTCCTGATACACTGATATGATATGATAGGATTGTTGCCTCTGATAATGAAACAAAATTTTTATGATGCCCCACTGATTCTATGATGTTTGATTGCAACCTCCATTTGATACCCTGATGCCCCCTCAGAAATTAAAACATATTAATTTCTTGATTTGAATAATTTGATTATGTTTGACCTTGTGAATATGTTTTTATTTCTGATAAATCCTGATGATTTGCCATGATTTTAAAAATTTGCCCCAGTTTGAATTGATTAGTCAATAAAGATCTACATCCATTTTTACCTCCAAAATTAGGTCAAAATACCTTAAATAGGTTGTTAAACCTTGTTTTACTATTCATTTTTACTTTTCATCCTTGGTGATTTTGCTCTGGTCTTCTGGTGAATTTTGAGATGGTTGTGCTGATTCAAGAGCATAGATTCGAGAGGTGCCAAAGATATGCAAGGCCACCTGAGTATGGAGCTCTAGTAAGTCATCCTGAACTTTGTCTCTTCATTTATGATGCATTTATTAGCATTTATGGCAATTTCTTTGTTTCATCATTGCGTTGAATATGCAAAATCTTGCATAGGAGTGTTGTAATGCTGCGTAGACTAGTTTAATGTCACCTCCGTGCTTTCCTCTATCGCATCTATGTATTTTAATACCACCTAGGAAATTTTCAATCTCACCTATTAGCAAAATACTCATGCCTAAGGCTATGTTAAAATGCCCCTTTCTAGTTAGGTTATTGCGTATATGAACCCTAACAAATTTTTTGTTGCCTAGGCTAAGTTATGCTATCGCGTTACATGATTCACCATCACATAGCAAGTAAACTATCACCTAACACCATAATAATGTCGCTTGGCATGTATACAATCATGCCTTCTAATTTTTTGTGAATTTTTATGCTTGTACTTGATTGCATCTGATTAAAATTTTGATAACTTCTGATGATAGATTCAGATGATTAGTTTGGTTATGTTGCTTTCAATAAAACAATGGATTTAGGATATCAGAATAGTGGTACCATAGAATATGATTTTTCAATCTGATTAGGATAGTTACTGATAAGATACATCAATCAGTGTGAAAACTGATATGATTTTGATATGACGTAGTTCATTCTCAGGATACAGAGACATGAACAAATGGTACTGGGTGTGTTTACTTAATACTTTTGATTGACTTGAGATAATTCCTCGATATGATATACTGATATGATTCCTTTGTTTCACCAACAAGATCAGTTCCATACATTATATGTCTACTCTATTGCATCATGGGTCATTGATTTAGGTTAGTCACTGACGATAGCCGAGTATCACATTATTGAGCGAGGCAATTTTAGTTTCCTGCTTGATCTCCCATGGTTTCAGCTGAACCATGGGTTACTGACTATAGTGGCAGAGTGATGGCACTTCAACCACAACACTTTTCATTTACCATATGGAGAGATGATGATCATGCTGGAGGACATGTATCGATTACTACGGATCCCTTGCAGAGGAGAGTTGGTGTACTATGACTCCATTTATGATTCCACTGTTTGCCAATGAGTGTTCAGGGACAACACTATAGGTGATGGTGATATGATTACATGGCCTCAATTTGCTTCCTTTCATAGATTTCTAATAGTACTTGGTGCATTGATCAGTGGTTTTCTCCTTCCTGACCGATGAGGTTGTGGTTTCTCTATTGGATGGGGTAGGATATTGGAGGATTTTCTCATGCATCCTCGATGGTTTGATTGGAGTTCTTGCATCCTTGCCTAGCTTTATCATGATTTACATGAGGTAGTGTACATATAGAGTTCTTCATTATTAGCTGGTGTTATTATTCTATAGTTGTGGATATGGGAGCATCTTCCCATTACTAGGCCCATTTCTGATAGGAGATGGCCCCGTGGTTTTCCTTATGCTTTCCTTTACACTAGTATAGTTACTCAGCACCATTTAGATCATCTGGACTATTGGCACAGATAGATAGATGATATTGATCAGGTTTAGTGGCATCCTTACCTTGGTTTTGATTCATGGAGAGAGGATGCTGATGAGTTATCTTATATGTTTTCTCCTCACTGGATGATTGGGTGTACTACCACTACTATTGAGCACTTCTACTTTGGCAGAGTTTTGAGATAGTATGGTCGAATGCAGGGTATGCCTCAAGGCAATGTGGTATATGCACAAGTACAAGCTGAGATATCTATGTGGGGGCCTTGCATTGACTATCAATTTTCCTTAGATCAAATTGAGGGGATGACTATTTGTAGATGGGAGATGTTGCCTAGTGTGGCAGATGCAAGCATGTCTTATGAGTACGAGGACTGGTGGGCTCATAATAGGTTTATACATTTCACTGATCTAGTTGAGCCTATTCCTAGTCACCGTGATGGTGGGGGTGCTGATGGTGGCAGACATAGGAGAGGATGAGGACATAGAGATCCTCTAGTGGTAGCTGGTAGAGGATGAGTGAGGGATAGGCATGATTGGGGTGATGTTAGAGATGTACAGGTTGATGCAGTCCTGATAGTTCAGCCTAGAGTGGTAGTTAGGCATGACAGGGTTCATAGACAATAGAGAGCTTAGAGGCAGGCTCATGTTGATGCCATGAGGTAGGTTCTAGGGGGTCTAGATCCTTTAGTACAATTATAGAGAGTGGGACTAGCATAACATGATGATGGTGCTCATCAGGATCAGGCACAATAGCCACAGGGATAGGCACAGGATACATAGGGATAGGCACAGGATGCATAGGATGTTGCCATGATTGGTACCTTAGCCTGCAATATGCAGTCACTGAGGACTGACATGTCTACTATTGTTGGGCAGTTATCTCAGGTTTCTTCTTTGATGCAACATTTTGTTTTGGCCATGGTTGTTCCCAGACAGGATGGAGCGAGTACTTCTCATGCTCCTCCTCCATGAGATGGCAGAGATCCAGGTGCTACAGGATCATGATTGACTACGGATAGCCTCATCCATCCTTGATGTCCTTTGTTCCTCATTTCATACTAGTTGATTGATCGATACCTTTGACGTACCATCTTTGATGATATTGTACCTTGATAGACTAATTTGTTGGATTATTGATGAACATTTCATTGATGATGTATTGATGATATATTCCTTGGATTATCTTCATGAGTTGTTTTATGAGATTATATTTTATGCAACTATATGATGTGTTATGCATTGTCAATTTATGCTATGGATGTGGTTATCTTAGTTTATGATATAGATAAATGGATGCAATGATGTATGTATTTTGATGAGATTTGCTTTTCTATTTTGTATGCAAAATGATTAATGGAAATGCATATGTATGGCCCCATGTTTTTTATTTTCTCAAGTATTTAGATGTATGCAATGCTATCCTTTTATTTACATGAATGTATGGTATATGGACAATGATGTTTTTCTTTTCTTTTTCTGATATATGAGTAATGAATAATGATTAATGCTATGAATGCAAAAGATAATCTCATTGTCATTGTTTAAGATCAAGGATTATGATGAATTTTTAAATTTTAATCCCCCACCCATTTCTTTGATGTCTTAACAACTCAAGTTTTATTGATGTGCCCCCCTGTGCCCTTGGAAATTAACCATAAATAAATGCAATTAACTTGACATGATAATGCAATGCGATTAACCTAACATGATACTGTAATGCAATTAATCTAACATGATAATGCAACCTAAGTGTCACCAGTTTTTAGCAAAGAAATGCCATGAGGATAAATTTTCATCATTGACCAGTGCAGGACTGAAAAGCTAGTACAATCATTGCTGACCACATCATGATGATATGAATACCACTTTTTTATCATTTTTTGGTAACCTCAATTTGAAACTGGTACAACCCTCACTAGTTGGATGACCAAACTATGGGAGTCTGAATACTGGTGTCAATGGATTCAATGTTGCAAGTGGATTTTTGGTATTAAGATATGGAAAATCTAAATAGCCAAGGGATCCATTTGCGTAAACAAGAAAAGGTTGATCCTTCCTCTAATGAGATAATCCTCGATGGTTCTTTAATGACCATGTCATTAGACAAATTCTCAGAAGTTGATGAATCTTCCTCAAAACACTCACTCAAAGGCAAGAAAATATCATGCCTCTATCATGGCCAATCTAATCAGGACATCATCAATTAGCTAAAGAGATGTGATAAAAAGTCAATTTCCTTTAAACAAAATTTATCAAAAGAAAGCTTTAAGTGTTTTGCCATGTTTCTTGATTTTCAAAAAAAGGTATTTCAAAGTATTCTGATCTTTAAGGTGTTGTGTCAAAAAAAAATTTTTAATCCTAAATAATAAAGTCAATGAAGGCTCATGAATCAAGTTGTAGGATCAAATACTTGGGTGGTGAACAATGATATCCATCAAAGGTTCACAAAAATCACTCTCTCTAACGTTCTGATAAATCTTGCTCTGATGTGATTGATTATAGCACTTATTGAATCCATATGGTACCAAAATTCTAATCCTTTCCTGCCCCCAAGTGATAAATGTGATCACGTGACAAACTTAGTGTTGTAGGCAATGCAACAATGTGACTAAAAGCTTTATTATGGCTATGTATAAATGATGGATGCAATGAAGATTTACAAATGGGATGTTGGAAATGCAACATGTACACATGTGACTTTAGGAAAGACAAACTTAAGGGAACAAAAGGTGCTCATTTACCAAGTTTTCACCCTTTGGGTGGATCAAGCTCTTTTTTTCTATTTTTAAAGCTTTTCTCTTTTTTTTTTTTGCTACCAAGGTGCCTATTTGCTAGGTTTTCACCAAGGCACTTTTTGTTTTTCCAATTTTTTTGTATTTTTCTTTTTTTTCAATTTTTTTCTTTTTCATATCATCAAGGCACCTATTTGCTAGGTTTTCACCAACACAACATCTTATTTGAATGTTTTTCCCTTTTTCATGCTCAATTTTCCATTATTTTTTATCTTTTGTGCTTTTCCAATGTTTTTGGTATTTTCAAGATCCCTTTTGAACTATGTATAATAAATATGATGCTCTCTCATCTGATACTCTTTATACTCTTTCATCTGACTCATGTGTAGAACCTTTTGAGATGAATACTGTTGATGGGTTCTTGGAGTTCCTATCCTTCACAATCTAATAACTTATAGGTTCCTGTACCAAATGAAGAGATTATGATGAATGGGCCAAGCCAATTAGCCTCCCATTTGCCTTTCTTCTCTCTCTCAACCTGATTCTTTGGGTTCTCTCGCAACACTAAGTCTCCTACTTGAAAAATTCTCAGTTTGATATGTTTATTATACTTCCTCGAGATTCTATTTTGATACACTTTTAGGTGTTCATAAGCTTGTGTTTGATGTTCTTCAAGTAACTCCAATTGTTGAAGTCTAGTGACTCTATAGTCTTCGTCTGTGATCAACCCTTGTAATGAGACTCATAAAGATGGGATTTCAACCTCTAATGGTAGAACTGCTTGGGCCCCATAGACTAATGAGAATGGCGTGACTCCCGTAGGTGTTCTTACACTAGTTTGATAGGCCCATAATGCTGGATTAATCTGCACATGCCAATCCCTTCCTCATTTATTGATTGACCTCTTCAAGATTTTCAAGATATTCTTATTCGTGGCTTCAGCTTGCCTATTTCTTTGAGGGTAGTAGATTGATGAGGAGTGGTGAGTGATATGAAATGTTGCACAAAGTTCATCAACATCCTTGTTTTTGAACTGTTTTCCATTATCTATTATTATGGCATGAGGAATACCATATCAGCAAATGATATGATTCAAGATAAACATGGAAATTTGTTTTCCCATTGCTGTTATCAAAGGAACCACTTCTACCCACTTAGTGAAATATTTTTTTTTGGTTATGATGTATTTGTGCCCATTTGAGGAAGGTGGGTAGATCACACCAATCAAGTCAAATCCCCATTGATAGAAAGGCCATGGTGTAACAAATGGGTGTAATTCTTGCATTGGTGCATGTATCATGTCACCATGATATTGACATTTGCTGCATATCTTGACAAAATGGCTAGCATCCTTTTCTAATATCTTCCAAAAATACCCTAAGTGAAGGATTTTCTTGGCTAGATTTAAACCGCTTGAGTGCGACCCACAAATGCCTTTGTGAACCTCTTGTAAAGCTAACTTAGACTCTTCTTCTTCTAGACATCTAAGTAACATCCCATCAAGACCCTTATGATATAATGTTTCTGAAAGGATTATGTAACGGGCTGATTGGCGTATGAAATTGCATTTTTGGGCTCAGGATTGGTCTAAAGGTAGTACTTAGTCTTTGAGGTATGCATATATAGGGCTATACCAAGGGGAATCATGTCCATGTAATAGGGAAACAATTTGGATCTCGGGAAGGTTGAATGCTAGTTTCACCAACTCTTCCACCAAGAACTCATACTTCTCATTTTGATCTAGTTTTTGTAACAAGGAAGCCAAGGTGGCCATGGCATCAACTACTCTATTTTTCTCTCTAGGAATCTACTCAAAAGTGATCAAGGCAAAATACATCTTCCATCCATCAATCATAATCTTATATGGCATCAAATTTTCATCTTTGGTGTTATATTCATTGTTAACTTGATTGATGATGAGTTGAGAATCTCCATCAATTTGTAGCTCTATGATGTTCCACTCTAAGGCCATTTTGATGCCTATGACTAGTGCCTCGTATTCTGCTATATTATTGGTGCATGGAAACAAGAGCTTGTAGGACTTAGGAATAGTGTAACCTTGAGGAGTGACCAATAGTATGTTGGCCTTGGAACCTCCTTGAGTATAGGAGCCATCAAAGTATAACTTCCATGTTTTTTCTTCTATGTTTAAAATGGCAGAATCCAAAAATTCTACTTGAATAGTTTATGTAGAAGTCATGGGATTTTCAGCTAAATGATTTGCTATCACTTGTCCTTTTATTGCCTTCCTATTGACATACTCAATGTCAAATTCACTCAATATCATAACCCACTTGGCTATCCTACCTATTAAGGCAATTTTTCTTAACAAATATTTGAGAGGATCAATTTTGGCAATTAGCTTGACCTTATGCATCAACATATAATGTCTCAACTTTTGAGATGCAAACACCATTGCTAGGCAAGCTCTTTCCATGAATGTGTAATTAAGTTCATATTTAATCAATGTCCTACTCAAATAGTAGATAGCTCTGTTGGAAATATTCAAGACTATCCAGGTTACTGAGAGGGGAGGGGTGAATCAGTAACTTCAAAACTTTTAACAGATTCAGATCTTAATAATATTAGATTGATAATCTGACTGCATGCATGAGTAAAAAAAAGAATAAAATATTCATAACACTTTGAACATAGAGATTTGGTGACCCAGAAACCTTCCAAGTAGAAAGTAAAACTGGGGTGGGGATGATACCCACAAAACTTCAATACTGCAGTATAAAGTTTGCCGGTTAAGGCTTACAATGATCACTTCTGATGATCTTCCCTATTAGGAGCAATAAGGACTGCTAGGCCCACCTTGTTAGAGGATTTACAAATATACAATGAAGTATGCACTCGGTTAAGAGATTTTACAAAGACTGTCAAGTCTACCCGGTTAAAGGATTTCAAGCTAATTCACCTGTTAGGATGAAACAGTAGATCTCTTACTTGCAATTGTACTTGCTGATTGAGATTCTCTGATGTACTGATCACCTTCTGTGATGGATAGATCTTTTCTACTTCTTATACTACTATAGCCCTTTGTAATTCACTTATCTCTGCCTTTTTCTCTTTTTCATACTTCACTATTTTACACCTTGGATATGATATAAAACATTATTTATATATCAATCCAAAACAATTACAAAATAATTACAAAGTTAGCTCTTAAACAAGCTAACACAAATATTACTGAGTTGGCCCAAATATAGTGACTCGGTTACTATAAACTAACTCAGTGACTTTCTGATACTCGGCATCCACTGCGTTACTTGGCATCGTCATGCACTCGGTAGAAGTGGAGGCATGGTCCATACTAGCCACTCAGTTGTAGTTTCGAACACGGTATATACTGGAGACTCGGTAGATATAGTGTCACTCGGTAAACACTATTCTACTCGGTAAGCACTGTCTTGCTCGGTAAGCACCGTTCTACTTGGTAAGCACTGTCCTGCTCGGTAAGCACTGTTCTACTCGGTAAGCATTGTTTTTCTCGGTAAGCACTTTTCTACTCGGTAAGCACTATTCTGCTCGATAAGCATGCAGAGTCTGAATAAGTGTTGTCACTAATGACAATCATACTTAATGCCAACAATTTCCCCCTTTGGCATTAGTGACAAAACACTTATTGCCCAAAACTTATATACACAATCATGTTGACACTAGTTTTGTATATACATTTCATGTCTCCCTTATACAGTATATATACAAATATCTTATTTCACCTCATACTCATATTTTCTATTTATACTTTCTCCCCCTTTCATATCTCATATACTTTCTCCCCCTTTTTGACAATAATGCCACAGGTGTATATACAAATATTTTACATAGAGATACCAAAATGTGAGAGAAAATCAGAATGCACCTTTCCAATTAGTGCTAGAGTTCTGTCCAAATTCTCTTGCAGAATCTTGCATGTATGGAGTGCAACTTGGACTTCTGCAGAGAGTTCAATCATGTGATCTACAATTGAAAATTGATTGTCATGGATCAATGTTTTTGATTATGCAATATGCTTCTGCATTGTATCCATGATGGGAAGGATCATGTTCTGAATATCTATTAATGTTGATCTGATCCTTGCATCTTCTTTCAATAACTTTGACTGCTTATCAGATAGGAATCTGACTGTCATCTGATGTGCAGAGCTTGAACTAGGTTCAAGTTGCAACTTTTGTGCACTGATCTTCAGATCCTCATCAATCTTATTTATTTTGTCTTTAATCTCCTTTGAGAACTCAGCAACATTACAGATTTTGACAAAAAGAGATGTTACCTGGGAATAGGAGGACTCAATGCTAGTTAAAATTGATTCATAGCTATTTGTTGAGCAATGTGCTCAAGAACTTCATTTTCAAACTTCTTCTCAGCCTTTTCAAGCAAATTGTCTGTTCCAGAGGAATCATCATTAAACCTGTTAATTGCTTCTACCAACTGCAACAAAATGTGTTGAGAGGAATCAACTTTAACACCTATAGCTTCTGTCAAAATGTTCTTGGCATCCTCAATGATCTTATATTCCTTATCTCTTTCTTCTTTTAGTTTCTTCTACTTTGCTTTCTTCTGGAGGAGTTCACCAACTGTTTTCATTTGATCTGCAGTGAGGTTTGCAAAATCTAGCTGGGGAATTTGTATCTCCTCATCTAGATCTATACCTTCTACTACAATCTTACTCAGAAATTTTGTACTCGGTTGAGTCTTTATACTTATTGCCTTTGTAGTAGAAATTATTGTAGACACAGTAGGACTAGTAGTGAAAACTGATAAACTTCCGACTGATGGGATGCTAACTGGAATACTTGATAAATAAAAAATTGAAGTATTTACAACTATAGAATCTGAAGTACTTAATGCTGAAAAACTCAAATTTGAAGAAGGTACAGAAGACTGCAACTCAGTGGAAGAAGGAGGCTAAAGCTCGGTAGATGAAGTGGTAGCCACTTTTATTGTTGATACATTGAGTTGTGCTGGTGATGATTGGACATTTGATGTATCTGAGGGAGTTGTTACAATCACACTTGAAGTTTTCTCTGGGCTAGATGTAGCAATTTTTACTGGAGAGTGGGGAAGTGAGGCAATTACCTCTGCAGCTATCCAAACTGGATCATCTTCCTGAACATTCTTCTCAGCTTCCTCAGTAGCTTCTTTTCCTACTTCCTCTGTCACAACATTATCAATCTGAACTGTTTCTTCTTCTTCTTCTTCTTCATCACTGTCATCTTCAATATCTTTAATTATCATAGTTTCAGTACTCAGTTTGTGAAGACGATAGATGTTTTTCCAAGTAGAATTTGCACTCTTCACAACCGACTCTATATCTTTGATCAAAATTAAACAATTGTTGAATTTTAGTGTCATTTTGCACTCATTTTCTATCAATGCCTTATTTATTTCATCATCTTTCAAACTTGGCATCAACTGTCTTAAGGTTTGAGCATATATGTCCTTGATAGTTTGTCTTGCATTGGACCATCTCATCTTGACTTTATCCAATAGAACACCTAGAATTTGAGAAGCCATATCATCAGGTGAGTACTTCCATTTTCCCATTTTCTCAATAACAGCATCTTCTATTTCCTACTACTCTACTTTTGATTTAATTTCATATTTGAGAGATTTGAAATTTGCAATTCCAGATCCTTCTCTCAAATCCTTAATCTTTTGTTCAAAAGAGGGAGGCCTTTTGAGTACTATATCATCATTGATTTTACCTGCCTTTCCCCTTGATCTTTTCCTTATGAATACTACAGTGGATTGCTCGGGTTCCTTGGTGATAGTTACCTTTCCTTTCTTCTTTACAGGCACTTGTTCTTCTTTATTCTCATCCTTTTCTTCTTCTTCTACAATATCTTCTCCTATGCCCTCGGTTAACATTAGAGGTGTGCTAGATTGCATCTTGGCCATCCTCTTTCTACCTTTGTTAACCACCTATGGAAGTTTTATGCTTAGCTCAATTCTTATCTTAGCTTCATCATATGTTCCAAAGTATGGAGCCTTTGGATCAATAGGTTGATTTACTAGGGCTTCAATTATATCCTTTGTTTCATCAATGTTTACCTCATAAGGAAGAGGTTTCACCCATACAATCCTGGGCCTTATTGCCTGAATGTATACTCTATCACAATCAACCATGAAATAAACATCATCTTTATAATCTTCCACCAATTTTAGTGGAATCCAGAATCTGTTATTCATCTTCTCCTTAAAAGATTTGAAATAGTTATCCATTATGCTTGTAAAATTCTCACCCATTTCTGCAATATACTCATTTATCTGATAAAGAATAGGTACATCCTTTCTCCATTTTACTGTGCCTTTTGATGGGAAAAACTTTTGAGCATAGAAAAATAAACAAACCAACAGTGAGCCAAACTTACATGGATTGTTCTTTGAGGTTTGGATGCTCTCCATATTCTTGTTGAACTATTTCAACAAAAGATCTGCTAGGTCAAAAGACAGATTGTTCTTCACAATTTTATAGGCTAGGTCAACTGCTTCACACGGAACACTATTCTTCCGACTTGAACTGTATATCTTGTGAGCTATTACATATATGCCAAATTTTAGTTCTACATCGGTAATGTTGTTAATTCTCATACCTCTACTGTGCCATTCGGCTAGGGTTTTCTTTTCCAGCTCTACCCGACCTAGAGTTTTTGTAGATTTAGCCTTGGCAAGCATGGGAAGACCAGTGATTCGGTGAATCATCTTTTTTTGTTATTTCCACTAGTTGCTCAAGCCAAATTTTACCTTCATGTACTCAGCTCAGAATATATCTTATCCATTTTATCTGGAAACCCCGAGGCAAGTGGGTGATATGTGTTAAACCCTTATCTTCCAAATGTTTATGTCCCGGTTTGAGAACACCATCAACACATAGTTCATCACGAACAAGATCTATCTCTAGGGTTCCAAGTTCTTGAATTGTACCTCTAAAATGACTACGAATGTCATTTACAAGAAGTACCTTTGGAGGAATTTGAGACTGAGCTCCACTCGAATCTAGGGTTTTTGCAACCACGGGCACGAGTTTGAAATCTAGCACTTTCTATTCTCCATGAACTAACATTTTCAAACCTTTCTTTACTTTGGTGTTGGATGAAGCCATGGTAGCACGGTAGAAAAATTTCTGCTTTAAAATTTTGCTTTGAATCACTTGATCGCACTAGAAATTTCTCTGCTCAATATGTTGATATTCGTGGTGAAGAATGAACTTGATTTCATGCTTTTTGTTAAAACTTTGTCATTAATGCTCCATAGGAATTAGGGTATTGAATTCGACAGACTGTCATCCACTATGCATTAAATGCTCAGTGAAGATTCCACAACTCGGAGAACATATGAATTCATACTTCTTCGACCTTACTCAGTAACCAAATGAAATTAGGTTACTCCCGACCTTACTTGGTGGTAACTGATACCGACCTTCTTGTGATCCTATTGTATCTTGCATACTGATTTGGATCTTTCTTCCTTTCAGTTCAGGAACTATTTTGGAATATGTCTATGAAGATACAGTTCCAGTGCTTTCTTGGAGACTTAGTTAGAGTTCATAGAGCCACTCCCTTCATGAGTGACTTCATTACTTGGACTGGTTTCCTCGGTAGGTTTAGGAATCCACTACTGTCTCATCTACTTCCTAATGCTATTTGCTTTTACTTTATTTTCATCTTCAACTTTGCCTAAATTCATGCAGTTTTTAGCTATGTGACCAAGCTTAGTGCAATTATAACATCTTATGGTAGAATCCCTTTTTCTCAAGTGATGCCTTACACAATTCATGCCAATGTGTCCATATTCTCCACAGTAATGACATCTGCACCAAGTGTTTTAATCCCAACCAAACATTGCTTTAATAATTTGTTCTAGTGGATTGGGTGTTTTAGTTCTGCATTCTGATGCCTTATGACCTTGTTTGCTACATTTGTGACATTTGCCTTTAAATCTTGGTTTCTCCTTGCATTCATTTGCTTTATGACCAAGCTGATTGCAATTGTCGCATTTTCCATTGAATTTTTCTTTTCCATTGCTCCAACATTTGTTTGAAGTATGACCAATTTTGCCATAGTGATTGCAAATAGGTTTCTAATTCTTTTGAGTACCTTGTTTGGAGGATTCACCTTACTCTTTGTATCCAAGTCCTACTTTTCCTTTTTGCCTATGAAGGTTTCGTTCATACACCTAATTCATATCTTCTTGAGATTTCAACATTCTCTCATTGATTTTCCTTTTAGCATCTAGGTCACTCATCACTCTTAAATTGATTTGCCTTTCAGATCTCAGCTCCTCTCTTATATTTTCATTTTCTGATCTCAGAGTCAAGATTTCTTCATTTGCATTGGAGATTTGATCAATAAGGTTTTCTAGCTGAAGGGTTTGATTCTGGATTTCATTTTTCTTTCCATCTATTTCATCTTTCATCTTGTTTCTTTGTTCCAAGATTTCACAGAATCTTGTTGACTGAATTTCCTATTCTCTTTTCAATTTTCTCACTTCTTCTTGCAGAGATCCACTCTTTTCTAGAAGTTCTTTGATTGCATTGTTTGCTTCATTTGAGCTACTTGAAGGGAAAAAGTCTTCAATCTTTTCTTCAACATACTGGTGGTCATTAATCTGATTTGCAAGTTCCTTCCTTCTTTTCAGGGAAAGGAAAAGATGCTCTCTTGCTTCTTTGAGTTGAGTTATGGCCATTTCCAAATCTAGCTTTTCATTCTCAATTACTTTGTTAAGTCTGAATATCTCCATTGTCCTAAATCTTTTCTCAAGCTGTCAAACTTTATTCTGAGAACCACGATGCTCTAATACCAGTTGTTGGAAATATTCAAGACTATCCAGGTTACTAAGAGGGGAGGGGTGAATCAGTAACTTCAAAACTTTTAACAGATTCAGATCTTAATAATATTAGATTGATAATCTGACTACATGCATGAGTAACAGAAAGAATAAAACATTCATAACACTTTGAACATAGAGATTTGGTGACCCAGAAACCTTCCAAGTAGAAAGTAAAACTAGGGTGGGGATGATACCCACAAAACTTCAATACTGCAGTATAAAGTTTGCCAGTTAAGGCTTACAATGATCACTTCTAATGATCTACCCTGTTAGGAGCAAGAAGGACTACTAGATCCACCTTGTTAGAGGATTTACAAACATACAATGAAGTATGCACTCGGTTAAGAGATTTTACAAAGACTGTTAAGTCTACCCAGTTAAAGGATTTCAAGCTGATTCACCTGTTAGGATGAAATAGTAGATCTCTTACTTGCAACTGTACTTGTTGATTGAGATTCTCTGATGTACTGATCACCTTCTGTGATGGATAGATCTTTGCTACTTCTTATACTGTTGTAGCCCTTTGTAATTCACTTATCTCTTCCTTTCTCTCTTTTTCATACTTCACTATTTTACACCTTGGATATGATATAAAACATTGTTTATATATCAATCCAAAACAATTACAAAATAATTACAAAGTTAGCTCTTAAACAAGCTAACACAAATATTACTGAGTCAGCCCAAATATAGTGACTCGGTTACTGCAAACTAACTCGGTGACTTTCTGATACTCAACATCCACAGCATTACTCGGCATCGTCATGCACTCAGTAGAAGTGGAGGCATGGTCCATACTAACCACTCGATTGTAGTTTTGAACACGGTATATACTGGAGACTCGGTAGATATAGTGTCACTCGGTAAACACTGTTCTTCTCAGTAAGCAATGTCTTGCTCAGTAAGCACTATTCTTCTCGGTAAGCACTGTCCTGCTCAGTAAGCACTATTCTACTTGGTAAGCACTATTCTACTCGGTAAGCACTATTTTGCTCGATAAGCACTGTTCTTCTTGGTAAGCACTGTTCTGCTTGGTAAGCACTATTCTGCTCAGTAAGCACTGTTCTGCTCGGTAAGCACTATTCTTCTCTGTAAGCACACAGATTCTGAATAAGTGTTGTCACTGATGACAATCATACTTAATGCCAACAAGCTCTTTCCTTTCCTTGTTCATCCTCTTGTGCCAAAAGCACTCCTAGGGATCTTTCAGTAGCAGATATGTATAGAAGCATTATTTTTCCCTTGATTGGTGACATTAGAATGAGCGGATTTATCAAATAGGTCCTCAATAATGTGAAAGCTTGATCACATTCCTCATCCCACATAAATATAGTATCCTTATGCAACAACCTAGTGAAGGAATGACATTTTTCAGCCAATTGAGAAATAAACCTTCTTATGGATTGTATTTTGCCTTGTAAGGATCTCATTTGGCTGATGTTCTTAGGTATCTCCATGTCCATTATGGCTTGTACTTTCTCTAGATCCACTTCAATTCCTTTAGTTAAAACTATATAGCCTAATAATTTTTTGGATTGGACACCAAAGGCACATTTCTTTGGGTTTAATCTAACTTTAAATTGTTCCAACTGAATGAATATCTTCCTTAGAATTTGGAGGTGTTATTCTCTTTTGTGGGACTTTGCTAGTATGTCATCCACATAATCCTCTAAAAAAGTGTGCATCATGTCATGAAAGATTGTTGTCATGGCCCTTTGATATGTGGCTCCAGCATTTTTAAAATCGAAGGGCATGACATTCCAACAAAAGGTTCCCCAAGGGCAAGTGAAGGTTGTCTTTTCTTGGTCTTCAGGTGTGATTTTTATCTGATTGTAGCTGCTAAAACCATCCATTAATGAGTACATGGAGTGACCAACTGTCAAATCCACTATAACATCTATGCTCGAAAGTTGGAAATCATCCTTGGGATATGCAAGATTCAAGTCTCTAAAGTCTATACACACATGAATGGATTTATCATGCTTTGTGACCAGTAAAATGTTAGAGATCCATTCAACATATGCTATTGCTCTTATAAATCCCACCTTTAATAATTTCTCTAATTCTACCTTCACTAGGAGAGCCACATGTGGGTGCATTTTTTGTAACTTTTTCTTCACGGGTTTAACCCTGGGTCTCACATTCAAATGATGCATTATGAAATCAAGATCTAATATGGGCATGTCATCATATGACCATGAAAAGTTCACTTGTTGTTCTTGGAAAAACTTGATGAAATCCTCTGTTTCTAGAGGTAGAAGTGATGTTGCCAACTGTATAAATTTTGGATCCAATTCTATCCCAATATTAACCTTTTCTGTCGGTTCTATAAGAATAGGTGACCTTTCTTCCTCATGTTCGGGCAAGGTATCCAATCTCTCTTCCTTTGGTGCCATGGTTGGGTTTTCACCATAGGAAACATCTTTTATCTTTATTTTTTTTGGTTCTAGTGATGCCACATGGTGGTTTTCATCACTAAAACTTTTCAATTTTATTTTTTTTTCTTTTGACTTAGAGAATGGACCTCCGTTGTTCTCATCATGTCCATATTGGATTCATTGGTGAAAGAGGGTTCAACTGCATTAAGGTATTGTCTCATTGCTTGGTCATTGGGAAAATAAAGTAAGTCATTTGGCTCGATTTGGTCCCAATCAATGAGGTCTGGATGTATCAAAAGTAAGGGTTCCTTAGGTAAAATTTCATCAATATGGTTTATGGACATGACTTCGTTTGAGGGTTCATACCTTGTATCATTTAGATCTATGATGTGTGCTTCCTCAAGATGGTCCATGGAAGAAGGGTCAAATTCTCCTTCACTTGAGTCCTTGTCGACTTCTACAAGAAATAGCGTGGGAAAAGCCACAAGCAGATTAAAACTAACGTTCAAATCTCCTTCCTCCAAAGGCATCCAAAATGTCTCTATCCATGGTTGATTGGTAGGTGTGTGCCCTATGTTAAGGTCTTGGATATTAGGTTCTTCGATGATTTGAATCTCTTTCCTTGGGATCTTTGCATAGGTATGTATTTCAATTACCTCCTTATCCTAACATGATTCCTCAGATAGTGTATCCCACTCATAATCTCAGGAATCATCACTATCTTTATCAGATTCTAAGGTGTTTATTTGAGGATATAAATCTTGCATGGGGTTGGAGCTTTCATCTTTATATTGGTATCCTACTCTAGATTTTCCTTGTTTTTCCCTCCAAGTAGGTTTGATGGGTTCTAGTAAACCTCTATTCCTTTGGACTAAGGGTCCTCTTCCCTTGTATCCCATCTTCTACATTATCTCAAACCCTTTCCCATATTGCTTAGTTTGTATATTAACATGCTGGATTCTTTCCATGGAAGTGTTTGAGGTATCTTCTTCATCACGATAAAGCCATTGAAGGACTTCATCCTCCTCCTTCGCAAATGCTGCTTTATCACTTTCTCTTACGAAGTAAGAGTTTTACTTATGAGGCAAGTGTTCTTTTGATGGTTTACCATGTGTTCTTGGAGATGTGAGCATGCCAAATAGGGAAACAGAGTATTCCCCTACCCCTTTGGAACTAATTTTGCATTGTTTATCAAATGTAGCCATCATTTTATCCATTTTCTCATAATTTTCCTCTTTAATTTTATCTTTTTCTTCTCTAGTGGGTTTGTAAAGTACAATCTCTGATTTGAACTCTTGATTTGAACCTTCACTTGTAATTGAACCCTCATAGCTCATCTTTTCCTTTCCCTTAGTTGACATTGTTGAGCTATCTTGAGGAGGGTTTTGAGTAACATTTAATGTTACGATCAGATCATCCATTTTCATATCTTCAATGGTGACTCTTTGAATGATTCCTTCCCGGTTATGTGGAATAAATAGCTCATGAATGGGTTTGAGTGCATTGCAATATTGAAACGGGTTTGAGGCCCCTCCAACTATGATTTCTTCACCCATGTACGAAAATTTGATGCATTGGTGGTATGTGGATGGGACTGCTTACATCTGATGAATCCATGGTCTCCCCAACAAAATATTATAAGTTAATTTCATGTCCAAAACATGGCAATTGGTGTCCTTCTTGACTAGTCCCGCTTGAATGGGCAATACGATCATGCCTTTAGAGGCCCTTTCAGCTTCATCATAAGCTTTAATGGTGATTTTTTTTGTAGGGTCAATGCAAGATTCAGACAACCCTAAGGATTTAACAAGACTTAATGTACAAATGTTAAGACTAGCTCCTCCATCAATGAGGGCTCTTTTGACTCTATGCCTTTTGATTAAGACCTCTATATGCAATGGTAGATTTTGAGGATGGGTTATAGACATGTCATCTTGATCAAAAAATGAGAGACAATGAGGTGCCACAAGATGACCTACCATATTTTGGAACTTCTCCTCTTCTAAATTAGTAGGAACGTTCATCTCTATTAGAGCTTTTTCTAAAATATCCTTATGGTTAGGTGATAAATTCAATAACTCTAAGATAGAGATTTGCACTGGAGTTCTTTGCAACTGATCAACCAAGCTATAAGGTTTTGCTACTATAAAAGGTTGCTTGACCACAATGTTGGATTGCAAAGTGCTAATAACTTTAGGAGAAACCCCTTGTAGGGTCATTCTAGAAGTCTACCCTCTTGTAATGACATTTGATACCTCTTTTTGGGGCTGCTCATTGATTATTATAACATTCACAATGTTATCATAAGGTGGCGCAAAGTTAAGATTATTAGCGCTTTGTTTCTTACCATTAGATGACTCCCCTTTATCATGTTTGTAGAAAGGTTGTTTGAATGCTGTATGATCTTCATTATTGTGAGGTCCATCAATGTTGATCCTGCCACCATTGATTAACTCTTGCACTATATTCTTTAGTTACAGACATTTGTTTATTGTGTGCCCTTGAATTCTGTGGTACTCACAATGGCTATTGGCACTCCACCAACTAGGCTTGTTATTTGGCTCAGAAGGTTGAATGCTAGGTAATGCAATGACATTATTAGCCATGAGAGTCTTTAATGCCCTTTCGCGGGGTTCAACCAAGGGTGTTAAGTTCCTTTGAGGAGTGGGCACCAAATATTTATCAAATTTGTTATTTCTTTCATTATTTCCTTGGTTGCCCTTATTGGCATTGTTGTTATTGGAAGGTGCATTGGATGTCTGATTGGCATTATTCACCTGATTAGGTGTCCTTGTAAGAGAAAATAGAACCACCTTCAACTTGCTAGACTCCACCACACCATCATTAACAATTCCCTTATTGTTGTTCTTATACCAACTATTACTATTGAACCAATTATTCTTCTGGTTATTGCCATTATTGGAGTTATTATTGTTGGAGTTATTCTTATTATCCTTGTACAATTTTAGTTCTCCACTTTTGACCAAAACTTCCTCTATTGTGACTCCATTTTCAATTAAATCTTGGAAGGTCTTAGGACATTGCATTCATAATCAATAGTTCAACTCATTGCTCAAACTATTTATGAAGATATCCATCTTCTCTTTTTCAGGTACACTCCTAGGATATCTTGCAAAAACTATCCTCCATATTTGTAGAAAAGTGAGGAATGCCTCTCCATCCTTTTGTTTAGTGTTACATAATGTTATCATCATGAACTCATTCTTGATGTTATATGAGTAATGGGCCATGAATTTCAAAGCTAACTCTTCGAAGGTCTTAATGCTGGAGGGTAATTTAGAAAACCACTCCATAGCCATGCCTTCTAAGCTTCGCGGGAATAGTCTCATTAAATATGTTGTATCATGCATGAACTCTAAGCTCAATGCACAAAATTCTTGTAAGTGATCTTGTGGATCCGATGTTCCTGCATACTTTTCATATTTGGGGAACACTACATTGATCGGGAAAGGTTCCATGACCAAGCTTTTATCAAACAAGAATGGACGCAATGCTTCTATAGAAAAAGGCTTGGGAGCCCTGCTTTGTTTCATGGTGTCCAATTGCATTTGAAAGATCTTGAACTGCTTGTTCATAATGTCTATGGTAGTTTCTTCAACTTTGGGTGGTTTTAGTTAATTTATATCATAATCTTTTGGAAGTTTTAGACCTGCTCGGGCTAAGTCCATGAAATACTTCTCTTTATCTCTTGCCATTTCCTTTTCCATGAGTTTTAAGAAATAGGGGGATTAAACAACCTCATCAACTTTATCATTGGTTCGGTGTTAGTTCTTTGATGAGTGGTATCAATTCCTCGAGTATTTGTGTTAATGCCCTTGTTATTGGTATTATTTTGGTTATTTGGGTCAATGCCTCCATTGTTGGCATTACCTTGGTTAGTGAGATCAATGCCACTATTGTCTTTACCACCCAAACTACCATAGTACATCATGTTGTCCTTCTTTTCTTGTTTGGGTGATTTTTCAGGTATTCTAGGAGTGGTAGACTCTTCTCCTGGGTAAGGGAGTTCTTGTCTTAATTAAGTTCTGTCAGCTTGCAAGGTTTTCTTAATGTTGGAGGATCTAGTAAATCATATCAGTATATCAAATCAAGGAATTATCTCAAGTCAATCAAAAGTATTAAGTAAACACACCCAGTACCATTTGTTCGTGTCTCTGTATCCTAAGAATGAACTATGTCATATCAAAATCATATCGGCACTTGTGTGTGTGTGTTTAACACCTTCATGAAATTAAGATCTAATAGCATCAATTAGAACTAAATACAATGCAAATCTAATTAGAATTGAAACTATAATCTATAACATCTCATGGTTCTCTAGAAAGAAGTGGTAACTGAAGCTCTCAGCTCAAATCCTTACTAGTGACACCTCTAAAATGAGAAATTATGCTTCTATATGCTTCTACTATGCTTCTACAATGATCATTCAATGCTTAATATAGCTCAAATTGAAAAATGTCAATGATAAATGCTTAAAATGCTCTTAGAATGCTTTTCAATTGCCTATAATAACAATGCTTTGAAAATGAAATTCTAAGATGATAATGCTCTCCAAAATGCCTTATATTTATAGTAAATGTCCAAGGGTAGGGGGGAGAGTGAAATAATCATGGTTAACCCTTGGTTGAGTCAAATACTTTGCTTTGTCCATAAATGGGGGGACAAATGAGGGGACAACCCTTTAAATGGTTTCAAATGTTTGGACAATTTAAATGTTTGAGTGATTTGTATCTTTTTGTCCTCAATTCTCATTGGTTCATTCACTTTGTTGAAGGAAATTAGGATTTATTAAATTTAATTAATTGATTAAATTTAGCCATGGAAGGGTAATGGGTTCATTTCGATTTTTGATTAAGACAACTATACAATTAATTAATTAACAACAATTATATAGTGTTTTTGGTCCCTTTAAGCTTTTGATTTAATTATTTAACATCATTATTTAATATTTCCTTTGCTTTAATTGATTTTGTCCCTTTTTGATGATTTAGTGCCATTTTAAAAGTACTTGTCCAATTTTATGTGTCTACACCATCCTTTCACCTCGCTTCAAACAACTTGTTTTTCCTTCTCAAATTGTTTTAGTCTTCTGTTCTATTTTTCTTGATCTTTCACAATCATGGTCTTTACTGTTTCATCTAGCAAATTGGATTCTTCTACCTAAGTTTGTTTAGAATAACAACTTGATTCTTGTAGTGCAGAGGTATAATTTATGGTAAGGGGAGGTGGTTGTTGGTGGTATTTTTCCATGCCACCTTCTTTTGTCATCAGATAAATATGCTTTGATGTTGGGGGCGATAAAGGATTGTATTGCTTTATCTTCCATTATGCCTCTGGACATTATGGTTAATAGAAATTTGGTTGATGTTGTATTTTGTGGGAAAGAATTTGCTAAAACCTATTCTATCCTTGGTCTTTTAGATCATTCTAATGCAATTGCTAATACAAACATTAACCCATGTTTGGCTCCCTTTGTGTTGAATAGATGTGAAACTAATTTGGCTTCTGATTCTTCAGGTGAACCGTTGCAATCCCCACATTGTTCTATTGTAGTTCCATCTTCATCCCACAACTTAAATACTCATGTCGAACTAGATTCTTTCATTCATAGATAAGCTAACAGGATTTGGAGCTCGTTGTTCTTCCTACCAACTAGTCTAGAGGATCCTCAACTGGGTGGATAAATCTTTGCTTCTTTTTCTCTGCTATTTTTGTCTTCTGGTTTCTACTTCGACTATTCATGGTTTGTTCATGTTCCTCATCTTTGGTTGCATTCTTATTCATATGGCTACAGAGATGGACCTTTTCAGAATTTGCAATTTTGAGATTTTCCTTGATTTGTAGCAGCATACAATGTCTTCGAGGCCATAGGGTTATGGGATCTTTAGGTTTTTTGGCCCTCTTTAATTTTGTTGCATGTATGATGGTAGCATATTGTACTTATATATTATTGTAAATAAGGTTTGGATTATTGCATACATCCAGCCTTATAGTTCTTGTAGAAATTGGGGGATAATGTATATTTGTATCTGTATGTATAGAGCTTCTAGCTGGCTTGGAGGGTTGGGGTTAGGATGAACTTATTTGCAGATCCTTTTCAAGGAAAGGCCTAAAATATATGTAGATTTATCTTCTTTTTGTATTACGAGTAACGAATGAAGTTTTCTTACTGGATCTTTTCTCCTTGAACCCTTTTGAACCAAATTTTTATTAATATAAATATATAAATTTGGCCAAAAAAATAAAAATAAAATAAAAGATATAATATATAAATAATAAATAGTAATATTATATATAAGAAAATTTTAAGAATGTTATTATATTATTTTAAAATATATATTATGTTAAATAATACTAATAGCTTTTTATTATTAATAATTCATATTAAACTTGTGAATATAAACAATTCTGATATTATATATGATAAAAATTATTAATAAAATAAAATAAAAAAATAAATAGTTATATTATATATCTGAAAATTTTAAAAATATTATTATATTATTTTAAAATATATATCATTTTAAATAATATTGATAGTTTTTTAGTTATTAATAATTCATATTTAACTTGTGAATATAAATAATTATAATATTATATATGATAAAAAATATTGAAAAAATAATAAATATAGTATATAAATAGTAAATAGTTATATTATATATATGATAATTCAAAAAAAAATTATTAAATTTTTAAATCTATAGCAAGTGTCCCCTGTTTATTTTAAAATTTATTTATACTGGTCAATTTATTTGACAATAAATTATATCTATAGTTTTCTCTATTTAAAATTATTATGTTTATTATTTTTAAACTATTATTGTATATAATTTTATTTATTATTTTTATAGTAATCCCTAATGTCATGATTTGAGTAGATTTAGGTTTATAGTCTCATTTTTCACCTTGTTTAGAATTAGGATTTAAAGTTTGGGTTATAGAAGGGTTAGAGTTAGGGTTGTCAATAAGGTTAAGAGTCAAATATTAAATATTTTATGATGTATGAAAACAACAATGTACCAATAAACTTAGCAATTAGAGCTCTATAAAAAGAGTACAACAATAATTAATCAAACTAGTTTAAATTGAGGTCTTCCCTCATATTTTGGATTGCTTGTCCATTATGTGTGGAATGTCTATGGGTTGTATAATAGATTTCAATAACAGGTTTCAATATCATCTAGACTATATTTTTGCTCCAACTTTCTACTTAAATATGTATCTATCCAAATTACAGTATTTCACATTGTCAATAAACATGAATTCTACTTTTGTAACATCACATTTGGAAAAACTCCATGTCACAATGTCCTAATCCTATCATCAAGAAATGGCAACGTCCAAGGGCAGAGATAAAACATAAGCAATCTAGAAGACATAATGAATAAAAAAATGAGGATTACACAAGGCAACCATTCATTGTCATCAATTTTTATTTTCCTTAACAACTAGTACTCTACCAATAAGTTTTTCCCAAACAAAATGACCACGCTACTATCATCATATATAAGTATTTGTCATTTTTTCACCTGCGCAAGATTATCCAAAATCTGTCAAATAGTCTGAAAGCCTACTCTTTTCTTCAAACAATTTGCCAGATTATCTAATATGCAAGGTCATTTTATTAACATTAAAATTATTTTTTACTATCATTTTATACGGAACAAAAAAAAGTTGTCATAGACCGATTGTATAGTATGATTACTTATTGCATCTTAATCACCAAAAACTAGAAAATGGACACAAAACATGTTCATGTGATCAACATAATGACCTTTTTAATTTGCTGAAAAAGCAGTATAGATTAGTTTTTTTATTACCCATATGCAATTTGATAATACTATTTAACATAATAAACATGGTTTCATAAGTGATCCTCTTTTACAGAGGTGTTTCAATTTCTTTACTGATGACTGACAATTTCATACATGAAATACCTGTGTTATATATATATATATATATATATATATATATATATATATATATATATATATATATATATATATATCCTTCTCTAGGGAGGAGCCTATCTTAAATCATAATCACTCATAAGTGTAATAGGTGTCTAGAGGATATATTTAATTACCCCAAAGGGGTTCTTATATGAAAGGCATCAACTTGAAAAATACATTGACGATTAAAAGATTACCCTAGCCTTGAAAGATGATTGAAATGAATCAGATTGTTGATTTTTGTTATGCCTTTTTTTTGTCATATTCCCACTCATTCCACGTCGTATTCAGAGGCACACCACACGCCAATACCAAGAAAGTGTGCATTAAAAATGATTTATATTTTTTTAATGTAAGTAGTATTGGATGGGAAATATATTAACACATGTTTGGAATTTTATCTAGAAACCGTGTCTTGTGCACCTTGTGTTGGGGCCCAATGGCAACAAAATTGACTTGAAGTTTTATTAATTCTTTTTAATAAAAATGTTAGGAAAATATAATATCGAAAGAATAAATAGATTTAGATTTTTTAAGAGATTTAATGTTTTTGAAACGGCAACAATAAATGTATTTTGCAAAATTTAAATTATTACAGTGATTTAAATTATTTTATTTTGTCATAAACTATTAAAATTTGGATATGTCAAAATATGTGTATTTTTTTTGTTGTCTTTGACTTATTTGGATATTTCATCTTGACTACGATGCCTACACATGAGATTAAAGATGAAATATCTGAATTGGGGGTGCCTTCCAAATCTATTGTCATGGAACCTCATTAAGTGTTGTGCAAATTCATGGGTGTGCACTTCCCTTATCAATCATTGCATTACCTATGCAGATCCATTTGGGAAGAGAGAAAAAAGTGCCATATCCAATAAACCCTCAGTGTTGTATTCATTTACTGGAGATGAGTCTATCTCTGGCCAATTAATTATGTTAGTTGTGTTGTTTTGAAGTTGCAATTTTTGCTTCATAATTTGTAGCTTTGTAGTTTTTTTTTATTGTTTAGACATAAATGATGTTGTATATGTTGTGTTGTTTTTATTTAGCTCTTCATCAATGTCCATGTTTGTATTTGGCACCACCATGTCTTCAATTGGTTCAATAGTTTTGAGCATACTTGAAATAGTCAAGTACTTATTTCTAGAATCTATGCAAGATATTGAGTGTTGATAGTGACGTCCCTATAGTATGGGTCAAATTTCACCTTGTATTGCAATGCATCTATAATGTGTCTCATGCTAATGTAACAATCATAGGATTGGCATGTTGTATGCAATCTTTGAACTATCAATATATCAAGTTCTCGTATTCTTCATGGAAGAATATTTGTAATGTTATTTATGTCCCATGCAAAGTTTATCATGTTTCCACGATATTTATACTGGCCTCCAAAATTTTGAGTCACCTGCAATACTAGGTTAAACCTGACAATGAGCAATACATAGTGGATGATGTCTTTTTTCACATGTCGATCGAGATAGATTCCTTCAACTCACCGCTAACACAAAATAATTATTTTTAATGCCGACCATTTCTTCTCCCATGGATAAATTTTTGACTGCAAACAAAATATGTAAAATTCTTCTCAAGTACCTACTTGCTCTCGTGCATGATTAGGGTGTCCATCTTTGGAGCCATCTATGCAGCCGACAGATTCCCCCACCATCTACCCATTCCATGGCATACCATCCATACATCCATTTATTAGATATGTATTGTTAGGAAATGCTTCCACAAATGTACATACGTATCGATTCACTACATTATGAATTGACAACTTCCATGAATTTATTAAAATATAAAATCTAACATAAGGACAAGGACGGAGTAAGCTCTCATATTGGAATATTAAATTTGACAAATATACAAATGGAGATTAATTATAAGGCATAAGATAAAATGATATTTATAATTGATAAATACTCTTTAATATAGTTGAAAAAATATTTTATTTATTTTTTAATATTTAAATTGAAATAGATATATTTAGAATTTTTTTAATGAATGTAATTGTATATTTTTTTGAGTATTATAAATGATAAAATATTTGAATAGTTTGAAAAAGAGTAAATGAATTAATTATCAGTCAAATGAAAACATGTTAAGGTAGTTGATATTCTTTGAGTTTTACTTACCTAGTTGAGTTTTACGTACATTTGAGTAATTAAATAGCAAATAAATGTCATTTCACTTTCTTATGAATTAAAGTTTAACATAGTAATTTTGAGTTAGTGCTTTAATTTTATTAGTATTAAAACTATGATTGTATTGTATTTCAAAATGTTATTTTTTTATACTAGATGATTTGATTTATTTGGCACAAAATATATATAATGAAAGTAATGTCCAAACTCTAAACATTCTAATATCTATAAAGTCAAATAATGTTATGAGTTTGTTCATAAATTTAAGCCATTGTGTCAAAGTGAACACCATGTAGATGATATTGGTGCTAAGAAATTTCAAATCACATTATTTGAGTTTATTTTGACAATTATGTGTATATTTTTATTCTAATTCATTTTTTTATTCATTTATAAAAGAAGAAGCCACTAATACTATCCATATAGTTTTGAATTTCTATTACTTTTATCATACTGCCCATTTTTGTAAATAGTAAATTTTGGGTTCTTTTAATTATTTAAGTTATTTTAGGGTCTTAATTATGATGTGAAATTAGTTTTATAATAATACTATACAATCAACTCATTTGCAATTGTAAAATGGAAATATGGAATAAATGCAAACATATCAAGTAATGCACAATTTTAATCATACTATCCATTTTTTACGTTTTAATTATCTTCTAAATCTCTATAATATTCATACAATAATACTAAGAGAGAAATATAAGGCTACCACAACAAACTATGAATGAAGTAACCAAAGTTCAACATCATATACAACTAAATATTTAAGTTAAATTCTTCCCTATCTACTTATGATATATTAATATCTAATTGATGTGACGTTGATAAGAATTTATCTTAACTTCACCATAAGTGTATGTATTCCTTACTAAATCTTATTGCACATAAAATTCCATTACCTTAACTAAAATAAATTACAAAGATTCCATGTTGTTAATTAAGCAATAACAAGGAGATCACTATTATTATCTAACCCTAATCTTACCCTAATCTTCAAGTTGGTAACTTTTTCTCTTGTGTCAAATAACTCAATGTTAAATCATCTAAGAATAAAAAAAATAAGGTATTTAAAAATCCAATAAATTTGCAATCATAGTTTTAATACTAAGAAAATTAAAAGCACTAACTCAAAATTACTAAATTAAACTTAATTCGTAAGATAGACTCACTAACCTAAAGCATGCTAATCCATTTGATGTAGCACACAACTCTTTGTTAATAACAAAACTCCATTAGAAGACAAATACACATAGATTTTGAACATTCAATATTTTCCATTCATCACTGACTGCTTCTACAATTCTGTGCAAACTCTTAAATAACCAAAAAACCTAGAAAATGAAGAAATCTGAAGATTACCTTTTCGGCAATTTTTCCCATAGTTGTTTTTTTTGCCATTTTTGGTAATTTTCAAAACAACACCTAAAAGGCTTAGTTTTTGCCTAAACATACCCTCACCTAAGTTAGAATGAATTGCCAACTCATATCTGAGGTTAGAAACATAAATTCAGATTTATTACAAAACATAACTTTCTAAAAACTAGAAAAAAACACTAAAAGTTGAGTTGAGAGCCCTAAATGAAACTTTCAGCTCCCAAAAAAGTGCCTAATGGACCTTGATCGATCTGAGATCATTGAAAAAATAAATGGCACCTCCTAAAACATGCACCCAAAAAATTTCAACAAAAACCCAAACCTGAGTCAAAAAGTTATGACCTCCAAAAGTTTATGTTTATTTTATGACCTCTGGAAGGTTCTGCATCATTCTCCCCTTCTTTAAAGGAACGCCGCTCCTACAAGTGGTTGTATGTGAGCTGTTGCAACTTTGTGGGGTCTAACTTCATCAGTTCCCACTCTGATTTCCAGGTACTATCTTCCACTGGTAATCCCTCCCACTAAATCAAGTACCTATTGTAATGACCATTCTGTGTGACTATAGAATGCTTATCCAGAATGTGGGCAATCTTTTCCTTCTTTTTACTTGGAAGGTGGTAATATCCAAATCATCTAGTAAACAAACCTCATAAGCATTATCATTGATCTTCTTTAGAATTCAGCAAGGACCTATCTTTTTGTATTTCATATTATGATATGTTCTAGTAGGAAATCTCTCATGCCTCAAGTACACCATCACCAAATCACCTGTATTAAATATTTGTCTCCTTCTACTAACATCTGCAGCAGCCTTATATCTCTCATTGCTATCCTACAATTTACTTCTCACATCTTGTTGAAGTTGTTGAAGGTGTTCATCAAATGCTTCCCCATCATCGCTAATTCTATCTTGCACAGGGAGTTGTACAAGGTCCAAAACACCCTGAGGATTCTTACCATATACCATCTGAAAAGGAGATTTTCCAGTTGATCTATTAAGAGAATTTTTGTAAGAAAACTCTACTTGAGGCAATGCCAAGTCCCACTATTTGGGATTTTCACCAACAATGCACCGTAATAGGTTTCCCAAACTCTGATTGACCACCTCAATTTTTCCATCAGTTTGGGGATGATAGGCACTGCTAAACTGCAACTATGTTCCCATCTTCTTCCACAAGGTCCTCTAGAAATGACTCACAAATTTAGTATCCCTATCAGATGTGATAGTCTTTAGAATGCCATGGAGTCTAACAACTTCTGAGAAAAATAAGTTGGCTATCCTTGTGGCATCATTAGTTTTTTGAAATGTAATAAAATGAGCCATTTTAGAGAATCTATCAGCAACTAGATGTTATCTCTATTTGAGCATTAAAGGTTATCATTCGTATCAAAGACATCGTTTGGTTACCTATGCTACTCTAGTCGGTAATTGTAAGCACTTAAAGCTAGTCGGTTAAGTCTTTACACCGAGCACCAAAGTAGTTCTATCAAGCATTAGTGTACAGTGATACTGAGTAGTAGTACTAAACACCGAGCAGACTGGACACTAAGCACTAGTATAATTACCGACTAGTATATATAGTGTTTACCGAGCATCACAGAAAATGGCATAGGAATCAACAATGACACATTTATCTATGTAAACGATTACAACAGAATCACAAAACATTTTACCAAGATCGAGGATCATTTATTATAGATATATTCATTAATTGCGATGATGATCTCTATATAATTTCTAGATCTAGGTTATTTTTGTACAATGTAGATCTTAGGATTTTTCTCTAAGATATTGTAACCTAATTTTGTTAAGTGGCAAAAATAGTATGCTATATAAATGTAATTTCATATTATTTTTGTATGTGTGAGAGAGAAGCTTGACAAGGAAGTTGAGAACATGAAAAGAAGTTCTCGAAGCATTAGCCATCTTCAAGTATATTAGTTATCAGATAGAGAGTAGAACAATATTCAGAGACATTCAGATTAAGCAGAATCAGACAAGGCTACCAAGCAATTTAGAGCAGAGATCTTCACATAGAAAGGTAATATCTATTAAGAATTTCATATATCTGTATCAAACAAGGTTGAGTTGTCATTATTAGATATATTCATGTTACTTTCTAATCATTGTAATAGAGTTTGGTAAAATATCTTAACAGAGTAGACCTAACAGTCTTTTTGTAAATCTCTTAACCGAGTGCACACTCAAGTAGTGTTGTTAAAATCCTATCACTAGGTAGATATAATCAATCTGAAATGTTACTCCTAACAGGGTAAGATCACCAGAAGTGATCACCACTTGTAGCCCCAACAGGAAAACATTTTCTATTTGCAGTAGTAAAGAATTTGTGGGTGTCATCCCCACTGCAGTTTTTACCTTCTAACAAGGGTTTCTGTGTTACCAAAATACTTGTGTTATGTGATGGTTATCTTGTTGATTTCATGATATTTTCCTTTGATAGTTAAATGAATGAATGATGCATGCAATGGATTCAAGTTATATTTGAAGATTACTACTATTTGTTGTTTAAGGTTTGAAAGGTTTATGAGTTAAAAAAAAATTGTGGGCACTGATTCACCCCTCCCCTCTTAGTACCCTATCTCTCCAATCCAAGAATCAGCATCAGAGCTTAGATCTCTTATTAGATGGTTTAACCACTGAAGAGTAAAGATCTAGTCATGGAGAGATATAAGTTGGATAAAATAATAGAGAATCAAAAGATTCAAATGCATATGTTTTTTGAGCAGTATAAGCAAGCTAAGGATTTATTAAAGAAATTACTAGTTGAAAGGAAGAACCTAGCTATTTTGAAAAATGAGATTCGTTACCATGAAGAGGAGATTGATGATTTATTTGATCACATTGGATCTAGTTCAGGATGTATTTTTGATGGATTTGAAAGTATAATCTTTGATTTTTTTGAAAAGAATCTTCACTTAACCGAACAAGTGAAAGCCTGCAAATTAGTCAAGAATCACAGATGGTGAGAATGGTAGATGTAATAAACAATGCAAGACAAGCTGAGATACAAAGACTCACCAAGCACCATTTTGAAATATCTAATCAGATGATGATTGTAAATCAGGAAGTCAACTGAGTAAATGGTGAATTGTTAAGAAAATGTTAAGATATTGGAATACTCATAGAAGAAAATGAGAAATTGAGAAATGAAGTAAAGACTCAACAACAACACAATGAAATGATGAAATTGGCTGAAGATAGTTCAAAAAATGTTGATGATTTTCTGACTAATCAAAGAAGATTTGGAAGTAAAGCTGGATTAGGCTATAACGGTGAAGGAGAGTCATCCAAACAAGCTAAACAAGTCAACAATAATCAAAATCAAAGACCTAAGATGCTGTCATGTTATCACTATGGAAAATTGGGACATACTTCAAATGTGTGTAGAAGCAAAGCACAAGGTAAACCTCCAGTCACTCCTAAGTTTAATGGTTACTATTTTTACTGTGGAAAATTTAGTCATCAAGCTTACGAGTGTAGAGAAAAATTGAATAAGAATGCTAACAAACCTACAATGGAGAAACTATGCTATACTTGAAATAAAATCAGACACGCTACACAAGAATGTAAAGCTAAGATGAAGCAAGTCTGGACACCAAAACAAAAAGGCAAGCCCAAACCATATCAATCAAAGAGACAAGGTAATTCTAATGTCTGGGATTACAACACATGGGCTAACTGTATTACATGTGGTAGATATAGACACATTGTAGAAAACTATATGAGGAAGAGATGGGCTAGACAATCATGAAGCTGGACAAGCACTGGAATGGCATGCTTACATTGTCATAAGGTTGGTCATCTAAGAAAGGACTGTAGAGACCGAACACCAGAAGAAGGACATGTATTTGAGAGTGGAAACACTTTTGCAGATATCATGAGAATTAGGAACACTATATGGAGAAACGCATCAAATGAGAATCGAGAGTTAAGCAATGTTGTCAGTGAAACCACATCCAATGGATCGGGTGACATCGGTACCTCTACTTAAGGTGATATAGGTATGTATGGAACTGACATTTCAAATGATCATATTTTACATATAGTTCCTTATATATGATGAGCACATACCAAATCTGCATGAATAAAGATGCACTATGGTTTATATGTTTTGAGCTAACAAATTCATATAGTCAGTAAAGGTAAGACCAAGGAATGAGTTACTTGTCGGTGAAATATTTTCAACATTAACTGAGTTTCAGTATCAATCGAGTGACAAATCATGTGTTAATCGAGATGATGGAAGTTTGCAGTATTGACCGAGTTGACAGTTGTCACCAAGCTAGAAGTAGGTCAAGCATTAATGACATAAATTTTTAAGCAGGAATTCAAAAAATACTATAAATACACGGAAGTCTGAGTTCATTTTCACAAAGCGATTTTGGAGAGTGATAATTTCACAAAGAGAGTTCAAGAAAAGAATCTTTCAAGTTCATCCAAAGCAATTACAGATTGAACCGAGCACATTCTTTGACATATTCTGAGTAAGTTGAAACCCCTATCAAGAATATTCATCATACTTACCAAAAACCTAGTTTGTTAAAATGGCATCCACTATGAGCACTTCTAAAGTTGTGGAAGAGGAAGTTAATCTTATAGTGTCAGCAAACTATAGTGAACCCAAGTACAAGTTTCATCCAGAAGTAGCATAAAAAATAGATTCAGCAGATGCTTTTTCAAGAATCCAACCTAGGGTTTTATTGTTTGAAGACATCTAGTCATACATTCAGTACAAAATAGGAGAAATAGGAGATTTCAATATGTATGTTTTATACCAAACACTTTGTAGTGAAGATGGAAAGTTGAAAGCAGAATATAAATAGGTTAAAACAATTGGACTCACAAATGCCCTAAATTTTCCAAAAAAATTTATAACAGAATGGATTAGGGTTGTACTAAGTCGATATCATGAGGGCACATTTTGGCTGGATAGTTTGATTAAGGTAACGAAGAGACTGATTCACAAGGTTATAGGGTATCCTACAACTGACAAAGCAAAAGCTTTCCACAATTCCTCTCAAGCTAAAATTGAAAAGAATACAGATGGATGACCGAGCATTGAAGATAGCTTCTATTGAGGATCTGGAAGTTAAGTTTACAGTGCATGTGATAGGTTATAAGTTCTTTCAGTCAAGCAGACTAAATAGTGTACCGTGTAGTGTTGTGGATATGGCTCATAAAATGATAAAGAAGGGTCACCAGTTAGACCTTGTTGAGCTACTCCTAAAATAGGTTGAAGAGAATATGAGAACAATCCGGTCACAAAAGTATAATACCTATAAGTTTTCCTAAGTACTAGTATGCTTATTTTTATATCTCCATAACTTCTTTCCTTTTGTTGGACACACAGATTGGCGTACCGACACATTGATCATTTCACAAATTTATGATATAATGACTGGTCTGGGAGATAATTTGAACAATGTTGTAGATGACTACTTTGAGAAATTTAAGATCAAGATGAATCTAAGAAGTAGGAGATGGACATATGTTTTCTAGTTGACACCAACCATACATTACTTAAAGCTATAGAGCCGAGGACAAAATGGCTAGCACCTAAGGGATATGAGATGTATTTTGATTTTGGTCTGAAATCAATCAAGTTATTATTGGCTTTACTAAAGGACAAGAAGGTCAAAAGGTTTGGAACCTATGAAGAGGCAAAAACAAGGATCAAAACTGATCTTGTCATTAGTAAAATGAAAAGTAAATCAAAGAAAATGATAAAAAATTTACCTAAGAAACTTGGGGATGTATCTGACTCATCTGAGGAGTCACCGGTTGAACCTACAACTGAAGGTCAGTTAATGATGATTGAAAAACCATATGACAATGAGGAAACTGAGTTTAAAAAATAAAGACTCCATACTGATTTCTCCCACACCAACTCCAAAGAAGATGCAGTTGCTAGTGCAGATAGGTGCATGAACAAGGTCAACAACTGGAGCTTCACCACCATCGAAAAAGGGAGTTGAGAAAGAAACTAAACCAAAGGCAACTATACTAAATAAAAGGTACGCAAAAAGAGGAACCAAGGTTGTAGTTGAGGCACCGAAGAAAAAGAGAAGGTTAATAAGATGTAAGGAAGACCTTAAAGATGAAGAAAATGATACAAATCAATTCAAGGTTGTAAGTAATAATGTTAGAACTATTGATGATGTTTCTGTTGATATAATAGAGAATCGATAACTCACAGATCCTAAGCTTAGTTGGTTTGACACCATGTCTACCAAGGATCAGAACAAAGTTGAGGAAGCAGTCATCTAGATGAAGATAAGCTTTAAACGAGTTCCATTAGAATTTGGAAAACCACTACCCAAGGCACTAGAAGATAGAATAAATCAGAAGTGGTCATACGCCTTGGATACTAAGAAAAAGATGAGGGAACAATCCCTAGTTAAGGAAGCACCTCATTTATTTCTTGATGAAATTGAGGAATATATGGATACTTATGCCAGGAGATTTAGAGTAAAAAGATAGGCCATGCAAGTTTTAGATGAAAATTTGGCAGATGTTGATAGAGTCTAGCCAACTCATTTGGACATCAATAATTGCAGCTAAGGAACAAGCAGAGTAAAATGCATTTCTTAATCTCTCTAAGAAGAGACAAAGGTCAAAAGGGAAATGAATACAAATAGATGATGCTGATTTAAAAAAGAAGACAAAAGAATTAGATGTATCATTTACTGAGGTGATTGATAAAACACATGACAAAAAAGTCAAAAGTAGTTCATAGGATACACCAGATCTAGTAGTGATCCAAATAAAGGAGACAAATGATGAAGATGTACTCATTGAGGACATCAATAATGGTGATATTGATGATACAGATGATGATGAATATGTGAACATTGCACCAGACAATGCGTAAGATGAAGGTCATGTTACCGAGTGTGCATTCACATCATTATCAGGTGAGCGTCCTATCCTTGTGGAAGCAGTTGAAATTTTATCACAAGAGAAACCCAAAGGTTCATACCCCAAAAAACCAAAGGATACAATAGGGGAACAAGTAGCAGAGATACTAGTTGAAACAAATAAGCCTGAAGAGAAAGAGACAATAGAAACATAATCAAAGGATCAAGAGATTCCTACCATAACCAAGGCTACCCCACCGAACACTACATCAGAGGCTCCAACACAATCAACTAACACCAAGACCACCGAGGAGCAGCAAAAGGATGAAACAGTGTCAACCGAGTAGGTTAAACATAGTTCATAGGTAAAGGAACTTGTACCTTTTTAAAAAAGTTCAACAACAGAACCTAAGAAGAAGAAGAAAAAGAAACAAGGAAAAGGGCCAGTCACACTAGATGAAATCATTGTTATACCAGAATGTGACCCCAGGACCCTAAGCCAAGAGGAATTGAGAAAATATGGGGAATTGTGTACAAGGAAGGAAACACAAGAGAAATTGAAACAAGAGTGCAAGAGCAAGAAGATACTTGAAAGTGTTTGAGATATCTTACACTAGGTAGTACCTGAGGTATAAATAAATGAAGATACTCCTATAATGGACCAACTTGCTACACTTACCAAGGAGATAAATTCCCCAGATGTAGAAGCAGAAAAGAGGATAGAAGAGAGGGTAGAATAAAAAATTTAGAATAAACTAGGAGAAAGGATTAGCCGAGAAGTGGTAATTAATAAGGTCAAGCTATCTGAGGTAATAACTGACATTCAGTCTATTACTCAATTAATCGATCAAATCTTGATCAAGCTATGCACTGTAGATACTTTCACTACCGAGGTCAGTGAAAAGATAAAACAACTTGAAAAATAAATACAAACCAATGCACAGGCAGCCTTAACCGAGCCGCAAGCATTTGTAAAGAACATCTTGAAAGTTCAAGACCTCTGGTGGTTAAGAGAAGACCTTTGAAAGCAAGAAGAAGTAATCAGTGATCAAGTCACAGAACTCCAAACTGAGTTGCTTCCATACATGAAAATCTTTGAGAAGCACATTGTCAAGGGACAAACACTTGTTGCAACACCAGAAATCTCTGTGATGGAAAATATTTTTGACATGCATGCACAAGTCGGTCTTGAGCACCTTGATCTCACCAACTTGAAAGAGGAATGGGAGAACCTCTTGGAATCATTGAAGAAAACCCATAAGCACATTTTTGATAAGTTGTAAGCATACATTTTCTTATTTGGCATTAATATCAAAAAGGGGGAAAACATGTATATAGAAATGGATAACATGTATATACCAAATATGTATATAAAAACCTAAGTATACTACACATTACCGAGAGCATGCACCGAGGGGGAGTGACGAATTTTTTTTTTGATGATATGTATCTATGTATATGGCGAAGACATAAGAGTATTTTGAGATCATATATCTATATACATCTAAGGTTTTGATACTGATGCCAAAGGGGGAGATTTTTATCTCTATTTGTGCATGAAAGGTTGTCATTAGTATCAAAGACATCGGTCAGTTACCTATGCTACTCTAGTCAGTAACTATAAGCACTTCAAGCTAGTCGGTTAAGTCTTTACACCAAGCACCAGAGCAGTTCTACCAAGCATTAGTGTACACCGATACCAAGTGATAGTAAACACTGAGTAGACTGGACACCGAGCAATAGTATAATTATCAAGCAATATATACATTATTTATTGAGCATCACAGAAAATGGCATAGGAATAAACAATCGCACATTTATCTATGCAAATGGTTACGATAGAATCACAAAAAATTTTACCAAGATCGAGGATCATTTATTGTAGATATATTCATTAATTATGATGATGATCTCTATGTAATTTCTAGATCTAGTTTATTTTTGTACATCATAGATCTTCGGGTTTTTCTCTAAGATATTGTAACCTAATTTTGTTAAGCGACAAAAGAAGTATGCTATAGAAATGTAATTTCATATTATTTTTGTATGTGTGAGAGAGAAGCTTGACAAGGAAATTGAGAACATGAAAAGAAGTTCTTGAAGCATTAGCCATCTTCAAGAATATCATTTATCAGACAGAGAGTAGAACAGTATTCAAAGACATTCATATTAAGCAGATTCAGACAAGGCTACTGAGAAGTTCAAAGTAGAGATCTTCACATAGAAAGGTGATATCTATTAAGAATTTCATAGATCTGTATCAAACAAGGTTGAGTTGTCATTAGCAGATATATTCATATTACTTTCTAATCATTGTAATAGAGTTTGGTAAAATATCTTAACAGAGTAGACCTAATAGTCTTTTTGTAAATCTCTTAACCGAGTGCACACTCAAGTAGTGTTGTTAAAACCCTATCACTAGGTAGATCTAATTGATCTGAAATGTTACTCCTAATAGGGTAAGATCACTAGAAGTGATCACCACTTGTAGCCCTAACAGGAAAACCTTTTCTATCTGCAGTAGTAAAGAATTTGTGGGTGTCATCCCCACCGCAATTTTTACCTTCTAACAAGGGTTTTTGCGTTACCAAAATACTTGTGTTATGTGATGGTTATCTTGTTGATTTCATGCTATTTACCTTTGATAGTTAAATGAATGAATGATGCATGTAATGGATTGAAGTTATATTTGAAGATTACTACTGTTTGTTGTTTAAGGTTTGAAAGGTTTATGAGTTAAAAGTTTTTGTAGGCACTGATTCACCTGTCCCCTCTTAGTACCGTATTTCTCCAATCCAACACTAGAATAAACTCATTTGTAATTGTTTCAATTGTAAAATGGAAATATGTAATAAATGTAAACATATCAAGTAATGCACAATTTTAATCATACTATCCATTTTTTATGTTTTAATTATCTTCTAAATCTCTATAATATTCATACAATAACACTAAGAGAGAAATATAAGGCTACCACAACAAACTATGAATGAAGTAACCAAAGTTCAACATCATATACAAATAAATATTTAAGTTAAATTATTCCCTATCTACTTATGACATATTAATATCTAATTGATGTGATGTTGATAAGAATTTATCTTAACTTCACCATAAGTGTATGTATGCCTTACTAAATCTTATTACACATAAAACTCTATTACCTTAACTATAATAAAATACAAAGATTCCATGTTGTTAATTAAACAATAAGAAGGAGATCACTATTATTATCTAACCCTAATCTTACCCTAATCTTCAAGTTGGTAACTTTTTCTCTTGTGTCAAATAACTCAATGTCAAATTATCTAAGCATAAAAAAAATGACATTTTGAAATACAATAAATTCACAATCATAGTTTTAACAGTAAGAAAATTTAAAGAACTAACTTAAAATTACTAAATTAAACTTAATTTGTAAGATAGACTCACTAACCTAAAGCATGCTAATCCATTCAATTTAGGTGTTATATTTAAATCTTTCTAATTAATTTACTTAATTGATATTAACATGTTTAACCTACCACAAATTTTTTTAAATAAGTTTATATGTTATATATAATTTATTGTTAAAAGTTTAAATATATAATTTCAGAATAATTATATTT
Source organism: Chamaecyparis obtusa (assembly GCA_027943335.1). Lineage (NCBI taxonomy): Eukaryota > Viridiplantae > Streptophyta > Pinopsida > Cupressales > Cupressaceae > Chamaecyparis > Chamaecyparis obtusa. Next base: position 18,277 of record BSBK01013577.1, on the reverse strand, counting down.
ATTCAAAACTTATTATTAATATTAAATAATATTATTATAAAATTTCACTAGTCATGGATATAATTCAATAGGATTGAATTATAGAATAAAAAATTGATGCCTTCCCACCTTTCCTCACTTATTGAAATAAAAACATATAATATGTGTGTGTGTGAAAATTGAGCCTAACTATGGACACAACACTTCGATAAAACATTAGAGGTTAGCAAAAATCAAAATCTGACAATAATTGAAACTAAGCTAACCAAGTGATTTACTGCCTTCTAGTAGGTGCGAGTATGGTTTTTCTTAGATTAGGCTGAGATCAGTGACAATGCAACACCTAAACGAAGGATTTGAATGCAAAAGATGAATGAAATATGAAATGCAATTAATATGTATTTTTGGATTTTGTATGCAATTAAGATGAAAACTAAATAAACTTGATCTAGGATGAATGAAATGCAGATTTTAACTAACAATGATATGAAAAATTATGAAAAACTGTGATCTCACAAATTGCCTATTGCAAGAAGCTTCAATTCTTTGGATGCTATTTCACTAGAGTGTTCACACAATTTCAAGAATTTGAGATATGAATGTGAAGAGCGGAGCCTTGATTTTATAAAAATCCAGGGCTTGAGAGTGCACGGGAAAAGACATAAATCACTATTGATGAACTCAGGTTGATTTTTGAGTTATTAATAAATCAGAGATAATTAACTCACAAAAATCATGCAAAAGCAGTGTTTAACTCAAAATAGAGTTTAGATCAAATTTCAACTCACGTGTGTAGGTTGAGTTTAAATTTAAAATTAGTTGTTGATTTCTAGTTGACTGCTTTTCTGTTTGTGCATGATTTAATTATAAATTACTTTAAAAATAAAGTGATTTATTCTTAACTTAACTGATTTTAAATTTAAAAATAACTGATTTATGGGTTAATCAATTATTAAATCAAACTTTTATTTGAAAACTATATTATTAAATATTGACAACTTAGATTTAATCAATTAAATAAATTTTAATTAATTATTCGTAGGAGATTTTGATTTATTGTCAGAATAAAATAATAGAATTAGGAATAAATAGAATTAATTCTAATTAAATAGTTAAGTGGCAAAATTAAACTTAATTAATTAAATATTTAGAATATTCAATTAATCAAATTTTAGGATAAATAATATTTATCACCAAATAATCATTAAATTAAAGATAATTAAGATAATTAGCAATATTCAAGGAATATTCCCCGATGTAGAATTAGGATGAAATCAATTAGAATTTTGATAACTTGATGTGCAGATGTGCCTTAGTTAGGACTTTTATATCGATTTTGTTCAATTTAATGATGTAGAGGGTTAATGAACTTATAGCCCATTTTTGGGGTAATACATTTTGCCCCTCTTTGAATTATTGTGCGAAGCGCATTGGTTCAAAGAATAATTTGTGTATAATAAAGATGTTTGAAATTCATTTGAAAGATGAACCGATTCTGAGATAGAAACTGATTGAAAGATTGGAAAAGTTGATTCAGGTCCTGGTTGACCAAGAATCATGATGATGTCAACTATAGAAACAATGAACTGGTGATTATGAAAAAGTATCAAAACACCTGATTCTGAACCTTATGATTACGAAGAAGTGAGTGACCTGATTTCAGACCTGATTGTCCAATGGAATTGTGAATGGTATCACATCTGAATCCTTTAGTTGCGAAGAATCAAGGAAATAACACTAATGAAGCAATGGTTACGAAAATTTGATACAATTTGCGAGATAGATTAGGATACCAGATTGATATGTATCTCGATGAATCTAATATGCCCCAAGTGATGATTGATTTGCCCCAAGCAATGAGGTCTATTGATGAATCAGCAACTAGACGTGGTTGTTGTCTTGGTCACTGAAAGAAAGATATTTGATTTATAGATTTGACTTATGTGCAATACCATTCCCCCTTCGGGATGAAAATCAAAATCTAACAAGAAAATTCAGCGTTAAACATTTAGAAGCATGCTGATTGATTTGAGAATTGGTTATACATGTTTGGGAACACATTTTGCATCGTTTAGAGGTCCAAAAGACCAAGTTCGACTAGGTTTGACCATGAGTTGACCATGGTTGACCAAGTTGAAATTTTGATAGTTTGATGTAAGATAATCAGTTAAGTTGAATTATGGATTTCTGTGATGATTAAAGGTTGATTATGTAAGCAGTCGGTCGTCCTGGGTCTAAAAATTTTAAATCACAATTTTGACATAGCAAACAATCTCAGATGTCAATTTTGATCCCCAAAATGGGTTTAGAACATCAAAATTATCCAAGGGTGCAATTTTCATGGAAAACAGAGCACTTTGAAAAATTAGGTCAACACCTATATAAAGGACAAAAGGGTCATTTTCAATTCATTATTCACATTTGACTTTAGAAACCTTTGTGGAGCCCTCTGAGTGAGAAAATGACAAAAGCGAAGGTACCTATGTCTTCCCATCGATTTGAGGACAGATGGTGGCATCAGCAACCTCCACAATACAGACATCCGGTAAGTGGACCTCTGTGCCACTTCAAAAATTCTTTTTTTGCATGTTTGTAGCATTTTTAGGTTGTTTTTCATAAACTTTTAAATTTTGAATTCTCACATGCATGGAAACTCATACGACTGTCCTCCATGACTCGTATGACTTTCCAATTTCCTTTCTTTTGTCATTTGAGAACCCCTGTAAACTCATATGAGAGGGACCCAAGATTCATATGACATTTCGTCGGGTCCTTCCTCTATCGTACGGGAAGACTTTGAAACTTGTATGACCATGATTTGTCATATGATACCTTACTGAAACTCATATGAGTTTTGGTGCCAGTCTGAATTGTCATATGGGAAACAGTGAGCTTAAAACTCCCTTTTAGGTCAAAAATTTTGATTTTCTGATTCCTTAGGCTGATTGTTGAGCATTTAATGCACCTTTTGAGATAGTGAACTTTTCAATTTTTGTACTGTAAGCCTATTTTTCAACCAAATTACTGATAGGAGTTCCCTATTTCTATACTGTGTACTATACTGATAGGAGTTCCCTATTTTTGTACTATGTACTATACTAATAGGAGCTCCCTATTTCTGTATTGTTAAAGGATGTTTAACCCAGGATGGTGACTGCTTGCGGTTCTATGAAGAGATCTTCGTGAAAGATTCAGTTCTTCATGTCTAGTTTAAGTTTAGTTTTTGACAAATCATTTAAGCTTTAATTTTTTAGAAAACAATTTGTGAGATCATGCAAAGTGCAAAATGCAAAGTGAAATACAACCCTAAGACCTAGGACCTAGTCACTAATCATGTGTCAGCCTTTTTCATCATTAAAATTTTTTGGTAACTGGATAAATCAATACAACATCCACTAGTCATGAGACCATGGACATATGAATATCGATTTGGATGTGCAAGAATCAATACAACACCCACTGGTCAAACAACCATGGACATATGAATATAGATTTTATTTTCAAAATGTCAAATTAGATATAAGCACCAAGGCACAAATGCTAGGATGACTAGAATATCATGTCCATTTTGATATAGCAATTTGTATAAGCATCAGAACATAAACGTCATGATGACCAGAATATGCCTTATGTAACAAACACGTCCAATAGTCAAGAGATCATTCTAAATCCAATGTGAATTACCCATAGTGACTTGTTATCATTCACATCCTTAGGTAAGATTGCATTTCACAATAAGAGTAAGAAATCACTCAAGAAGACAATAGTTAGATTAAACTTCCTTGAATTTTCCAGGTATCAATGGTCAAGGTACTCATGGCTATCCAACTCGAGATGGAGGCTCTTACAGACGGACACCATTTCAATCCAAAATTTCCAAAGTTGTTAGATTTTCACTCCGAGCAGAAAACAAAGAAAAGATTATGTCCCCAGTTATCACTCTCTAAATCCTGTAAAGGACATCATCAAAGAGCTTGAGGGAAAAAAATATGTAAAAATCTCCATGTGAATCATTAAGCATACAAGGAGATAAAAGCATGTGAAGCACATATAGTTTTCATTTTGTTTGTTGTTGTAGTTTGTTTGTGTTGTTGTAGATGCAAAAATCCTTTCTACAGAGAAGATTGACTGATTGACTCATATGAAGCTTCAAAGGACCTTGACTGGACATGACTCATCTGAGGTATACTAGAGACCAAAGGATGTTACATTGATTTCCCCCAAGTGTTAGGCATTGATAGGATATAGATGCTTTGGCAGGTTGGTGAACAAGCTGACTTATTGAAAACAAGAATGCGAGAACAAACCAAGACATATGTACAAACTAAAGTAGGACTGAAAGCTGGGAAAGACCAAGATTGTACTAATAGATGGAGCATTTTGCACAAGTGGCACCTATTTACCAGGTTTCCACCATCTTGGTAGAGATTCTATTTTTTGCTACCAAGGCACCTGTTTCCAAGTTTTCACCAAGGCACTTTTTTTCTTTTTCTTCTTTTTTTGTATTTTTCATCTTTTCAATTTTTTTTGTATTTTTACTCTTTTTATATTTTTTTGTGAATCATCAAGGCTCCTATTGCTAGGCTTTCACCAAGATGTTCATTTTTTTTAGGACTTTTTCTGATTTTTATGATTTGTTTAGGACATTTTACCATAGACTGAATGCCTTAGGCGTAGAATTTCTTTAGATGCAGAATTTTGATTGGTTCTCAGAGCTGTTCTCCTTTAGTCATTGAGAGTTGATAGGTGCTAGAGCCAAAAGTAGCAGTGATAACAAAGGGACCCAACCAATTAGGTTCAAACTTCCCCTTGTGTTCTCGATGTGATTAATTTTTAGGATTCTCTCTCAAGACTAGATCACCAACCTGAAATTCTCTGTGTCTGACTTTCTTGTTGTAGCCTCTATACATTCTTTTCTGATACACTTTGAGATGATCATACGTTTCTTGTCGACGCTCATCTAGTAGTTCAAGTTCTTGTAACCTAGACACTTTCTAGTCTTCATCAGTTACTAGACCATGCTTTCTTATTCTTAGTGATGGGATTTCAACCTCAATAGGTAGTACCTCTCCAGACCCATAAACTAAAGTGAAAGGTGTAGCCCCAGTGGGCATTCTGATACTTGTTCTGTAGGCCCAGAGAGCTGGATTGATCATCAAATACTAGTCTCTTCCTATTTTATTAATTGTTTGATGCAATATTTTTCATAGATTTTTATTTGAAGCCTCTACTTGTCCATTCCCTTGAGGATAGTAGATAGAAGACCAATGTTGTGTAATCTTGAATTTGAAACACAAATCATCTAAGTCTTTATTCTTGAATTGTCCCCCATTATCTGTGACTATTGAATGTGGGATCCCATATCTAAAAATGATGTAGTTCAATATAAACATAGATATCTTCTTAACAGTAGCTTGTGTTAAAGGAACTACCTCCACCCATTTTGTAAAATAATCTATAGTTGTGATAATATGGGTGTGTCCATTAGAAGAGTGAGGATAAATGGCTCCTATTAGATCAAATACCCATTGTTGGAATGACCATTGTGTTGTAAAGGGAATTAAATCTCTCCTTGGTGCATGAATCAAGTTTCCATGTACTTGACATTTTTTATAGTTCTTTGAAAATTTTATAGCCTCTTTCTCCATTTCTAGCCAATAATACCCAGCCCTAATAAGTTTTTGAGCTAGTGTTAAACCGTTGGAATGTGATCCACATATTCCTTTGTGGACTTCCTCTAAGGCATGTTGAGACTCTTTGCATTCTAAACACCTAAAAAGTGTACCATCTAGACTCCATTTGAATAGAGCGATACCAATTATGACATACCGGGAGGAATTATGGATAAGGTAATGTTTTTCATGTCAGTTGAATGTGTCAGGAATGATTTGGTCTTGTAGATAGGAGAAAAGGTTTTTGTAGTGGGAGGAATCATGACCAAGAACTCATAGTGTAGCTCATGTTCAAGTTGCTATAGTAGAGATGATAAAGTTGCCATAGCATTAGCAACCTTATTCTCTATTCTAGGAATTTGTTCAAATGTGATAGATATGAAATATTTCTTTAGATCATCTACCATTCTCTTCTAGGGAACAAGCTTTTCATCTTTTTTTGGTACACATCATTGACTTGGTGTATTACAAGTTGTGAGTTTCCATGAATGTGTAATTCTGACACTCTCCACTCTATTGCTATCTTCATGCCATTTAACAAAGCTTCATATTCAGCAATATTGTTTGTGCAAGGAAACTTGATGCAAAATTCTATAGAGATTGAGTATCCTTGTGGCATGATGAACAATATGCCTGCTCTAGATCCATTCTGTGTGTAGGAGCCATCAAAGAATAACTTCCACGCTCTAGAAGAAAGATTCATGATAGAGGAATCTGGGAATTCCATGTGCATTTGTGTATCATCAAACAATGTTGCTTAAGCTAACTGATCTATAATAATTTGTCCTTTGATATCTTTTCTTTCAATGTATTCAATGTCAAATTCACTTAATAACATCATGCATTTTGCTAATCTACCTGTGAGGGCAGCTTTTCTCAATAGATACTTTAGTGGATCTATCTTGGCTACAATTGTACTGAATGAGCTAACATGCAGTGTCTCAGTTTTTGTGATGCAAAGATCATAGCTAGACAACCTTTTTCAATCATGGAATAGTTCTTTTCATAAGCCACCAAAGTTCTGCTAATGTAGTGGATTGCTCTTTCCTTCTTATTCTCATCATGTTGTGCTAATAATGCCCCCAATGATGTAATCTGTTGTAGAGACATATAAGATCAATGGATTTCCTTGAATAGTAGGCATCAAAATAGGAGGATTTGACAAATACTTCTTGATATGATTGAAGTTCTTTTCACATTCTTTGCTCCATGAGAAAGTCACACCTTTATGCAATGTCTTCGTGGAAGGTTGTGAGATGTCAACTAACTATGAGATGAATCTTCTTATTGATTGTACCCTTCCTTGCAAAGTCCTCATTTGACTGATATTCTTAGGAGGTTGCATCTCCATGATAGTTTTAACCTTATTTAGATCAACTACAATTCCCTTCTTAGATACAATGTAGCCTCAAAGCTTTCTAGAAGTGACATCGAAAGCACACTTTTTAGGGATTAGTCTAAGACTAAATTTTTCCATTCTGTCTAAGATCTTGCTTAAGTCACTCAAGTGTTCTAATCTTATCATTGATTTAGCCAAAGTATCATCAACACAGTCCTCCATTGTTCGATGCATCATGTCATGGAAGATGGATGTCATAGCAATTTGATATGTAGCACCAACATTTTAAGCCCAAATGGCATGATGTTCCAGCAAAAGGTACCCCATGCACATGTAAAAACCATTTTCTCTTGATCTTCAGGAGAAATCTTGATTTGGTTGTATCCAGAGAAGTCGTCCATTAAAGAATACATCTCAAAACCCATAGTCATGTCCACTATCATGTCAATGTTGGGAAGTGGAAAATCACCCTTTGGGAATGCCTTATTCACATCTCTAAAAATCTGTGCATACTCTTATTGATTTATCTAGTTTTGAAATAGGAACAATGTTAGAGATCCACTTTTCATAGTCTATAACTTGGATAAATTCAGCTTTCAATAGTTTCTCTAACTTTTCTTTGACTAAGAGTTCAACATGGGGATGCATCTTTCTCAACTTTTGTTTAAAATGCTTGACTCCAAGAGCAATAGATAAATGGTGCATTATGACATCAGGATCAAGTCCAGGCATATCTAAGTATTTCCATGCAAAATTGATCTTCCTTTCTGTCAAGAATTTGATGAATGCTTAGTTTTCTTCTTCTGAAAGAGACTGTGCTACATGAACCATCTATGGCTCCTTTGTTGTACCCAAATTGATAGATTGAGTGGGCTCTATCAATACTGGAGTATCTGTCCTATAAGTGACTCAAAAGGACATCAAATATGTCATCCTCAGGCACCTCAGTGAGGTTTTCACCTTTGGATACATCTTTTGTTTTTTACTTTTGTTAGTTCTGAGACTGCCACAAAGTGGGTTTTCACCCTCAGAACTCTTTTTCTTTTTATTCTTATTCTTTTGACTAAGATACTTCATGTATGACTCTATCATGCTAATGCTAGGTTTGCTGATGGAAGTCATCATTGGTTCCACTGCATTTAGGTAGCAAGAAAGGGCATAGTCATTGGGAAAATTATAGATATCTTGGCTCGGATTTGTGGAAGTTTGGTCTATAAGATCAAGATGTTGGATAGTCAAAGTGTGAGAGGATTGGGAAATGGCATTTACGGATATGGATCTGTCATCATTGGTCCTAATCTTACTTTCAAATTTGAAGGTTATACCATGACTCAGAATGTTCAGCTCATGAATAGTCTCAATGTCATTAGTGAAGGCCTCTTCGGGAGTAGGAGGATCAGACTCGTTAAGTTCATTACGTTGCTCTAAAATTGCTTCAGACACGGGTGAGTATTGGTGAATCACATCAATGTGTTTTTTCTATGATTAGTTCATCTTCCTCTAGAATTACTCCCCACTCATTTTCATTAGACTCAGCCTCTGTTTCTTCATCTAGACCTTTCAGGAATCTAAGAGCATGTGTAAATCAGGACAAATCCCCCAAGCAAGATTACCTTCAGATTTTGACTTGAATTCAAACTCATGAGAGTCTATTTTAGAATCATCATCATATCCCAAATGTTTAGCTATGGTTTGGGTTTGTCTTCTTCTTGTTGTGCAGTAGGTTCTTGTGTCTCTACTATATTGGTTCTTTTGATTGGATCATCCTTATCCTCAAGGATGTCTTTTATTTCTTTAGGTAGACGTTCATATGGAATAATTTTAGAACTATCAGAGTCTCATCATCATCTGATTATGGTTCTTCCTCCTTTGTTTGAATTTTAGCAGGATCTATCTGTTCTATGACATTTGAAGAACTTCCTTTGAGATAAAAGGTTTCTTTTGAAAACTTATACTGTAGTATTTTTTTTTGTCCAGCCAATATGTTCAATAGGTTGTATAAGACCTTTTCCTCTTGTCCCTAGAGGTCCTTTTCCTTTGTATCCCATCTTATTCATGAGTTTTTGACCTAGTCCATATAATGTCGAGGGAATTTTGGTTGATGTAGAATCACATTTCTAAACTGATTTGGATTCATCCTTGCAGAGCCATGCAAGAACAAATTATTCTTTGTCAGACTCCTATTTGGATAGTTTCTCTAGAACAAAACTTCCATAAAAGATAGTTTATGGTTCTTTGGACTCTTGTTTTGCTTTCTTCAAAGGTTGTCCATAAGACTTAGGTGAGACTGGGAGAGATGTTAGAGAAAAAATAGGTTCCATTGTGTATTCTCCCATCCCTGTATCTTTGATTTTGACTTCTTTAGCAATGTCCTCCATCTTAGATGTAGACGTTGTGTCTATTTTTTTGGTAGAGGATTCTTTGTTATTTGGGACAAGCATATTAGCACTTTCCTTTAATGCATTACAAGTTGTAGATGTATTTGTTGCAATTATCACCTCCACCCCCTCATAGGGAAATTTCACACACTGGTGGTATGTGGATGGGATAGCTTGAATCTTGTGTATCCAAGGTCATCCAAAAGAATGTTGTAGGCCAAAGGCAAATCTAGGACTTGACATGTGATATAGCCAATGACTGGTCCTATTCGGATTGGTAAGACAATAGTTCCTTTGGATGCTCTCTCTTGTTCATCATAGGCCTTGATAGTAATTTTATTTTTAGGATCAATGGAATCTTTAGATAGTCCTAGTTGCATGACCAATTTGTAAGAACAGATACTTAAACCAGCACTCTCATCTATCAACACATGTTTGACGTGATGATTTTGGATCAATACTTCTATATGCAAGGGATGATTATGCGGGTGACTCAAAGAGTTGTCATCTTCCTCTGAAAAAGGAAATATATTGCGGTGACATTAGATGACCAACCATAGTCTAGAATCTATCAAGATCAAGGTTATTAGGAACATTGGATCTGAGTAGCGCTTTGTCTAGAATAGCACTATGAGCAGGAGAAATCTGAAGCAACTCAAACATTGATATCTTAGCATTGGTGTGCTGGAGTTGTTGGACTATGCTGTAAGATGTAGGTCTAGTCTCTTTAGGAGTTGAAGATTTAGAAGCATCCCTCTATTTGGAAGTAGATGATAGATTAAAATTCACCTTAGGATTATTTGAAGAATTTGAGTTTTATCCTTGCAATTGTACGTGAGCTTGCGATCAGGTAACTGTGTTCACTGATGTACTATCTCTATCCCTTCTTACAATTGTGATGACATTGCAGTGTTTAGAAGGACATGGTTCAACCATGTTTATGACAACATTATTGTCAGAGTAGGCATAATTGACTTTGTCACTCATGTTAGGTTGAGTAGATGAATCTACTTGATTATGCTTCGAAAAAGGTTCCATGAATGCCATATGATGTTTGTTAGATTTGTGATTATCATTAAAATTTCTCCATTATCAATTTTCTCTTGAATGAGATGTTTCAAGCATAAGCATGTGTTTTTAGTATGACCCTTGTTGTGATGGAAGTCACATAAATCAGTCCTCTTTCCACCATCTAGGTTTAGGCTCAGGGTCAAAGGGTCTGATCTCAGGTAGTGTGATGATTTTGTTTGCCAATAAGGTCTTCATGGTAGATTCTAAGGATTCTTCCAAAGGAGTGAACTCACACCTAGGTGTGTTTAGACCAAGGTTTATAGTCTTTCAACTTTTGAGATGATTTAGATGCCTTTTGTTCAGAAGTTTTGATTGCTTGAGTACCCATGGTGATCAACAACACCATTAAGTTGGTGCTTTGGAAGTAGCATTAAGGTGATCAACAACACCATCTTTGACAAAATTCTTGTTCTTGTTCCAGTATTTTCTTTTATCTTTATTGTTGGAGTTAGAACTAGATTCATTCTTGTTATCCTTGTTAATCATTATGTCTCCCTTGCAAGAGAGCACATTTTCAATTTTGATAGCATTTTCCACCATCTTCTCAAAAGAGGTATGATTTTGTATTTGCAAATGGTAATTGAGTTCTAGAATGAGATTGTTGATGAAGATTCCATATTTTTAGTCTCTGGAATAGATCAAGCATAGAGCGAAAATTTCTTCCTCCATCACTTAAGAAAAGTCAAGAAGGGTTCTCCTGTCTTTTGTTTTAGATTACAAATATCAATCATGGTGACATGATGTTGAATATTATAGGAATACTGCTGATAAAACAATTTGATTAATTCCTCAAATTTTTGATAGTCAAAGGAAGTTTCAAGAACCAATGAATTGTTGATCCCCTTAGAGATCATTGGAAGAGATGCATCAAATAGGTTGAGTCATGCATGAATTCCATAGATTGAGTGCAAAATTCTCTGACATGATCTTGTGGGTCAGAGTTGCCATCATATTTGTCATATTTGGTATCTCCAACCACTTTGGGAATGGTGACATGAACAAGTTTTTGTCGAATGGAAAAGGACATAGGGCATCCATGGAAAACTCCTTAGGTTCCTTCTCTTTTCTATTTTATTGATCGTAACTTGCATAGCATGCATCTATTTCATCATAGCAGAGATAGGATTTTCTTCCTCTTGAGTGATGATATCATCAACATTGAAGTTTGGAGGAAGTTTATCTCCTTGACGAGCTAGCTCAAGGAAATATAGCTCTTTATCCTCTTGTAAGAAATGGTACATTAGCCTTCGAAAGTGTTGATCATTTTTGCTTCACTCAATTTCAGATGGGGTAGGGTTAGGATCTCCCTATTGAAAGGCATGTCCTTGGGATCCTCATCTTTGAGACATTGTGTTGGTTTGAGATTTACCTGAGATTGATTAATGTGGAGTTTGAGGATTTGATTGATTAACTCCTTGGATCATTGTGGGAGAAGTAATGTAACCTTCTTTCAAGAAAAGATTTCCAAGAGTGTCTTCTCTAAACCTAGCTGTATCGTAAGGTTGATGAATCATCTGAGCAATCACAGAAGATGTTTTTGAAGAGTCTAGGTTTTTCTCCTTGTTTTTGTTGTGTGGAAGCTCTAGTTTCCACCATTAACCTTAGGTGAATCCAAAGAGCAAGATGAAGACAACTGATGAAAAATATGGTTTAGGAAAGATCAGATGATGCAAACCTTGTCAAGATTGGGTTGTTGGTTCAATAGAAAGATTGATTGGACATAAATAAAGGATACTATGCTCTGGTAGCATGGGTAGATGCCCAAAAAGTAGAAAACACAAGCTCACAACACTTAGCCATTTAGAAGATTGAATTGAAATATGGTTTTGACACAAGATCAAACATGAATTAGATTGAAAGATCAGAAGGCTGGATCAAACTCAAGAGACCACCTTGGGTAAATTGATTGGATTTTCTATTTTGTTGCAATGTTCCTGACACAATGAATTCTTTGACAGGCTCTAGAAATTGACCACAAAGACTGGATTCTAACAAATTTTGAGATGTTTTGAAAACTTTTGAATTTTTCTTAAATGAGATTCTACAAGCTGGTACAACAATGGGTAGGCTCTGGCATGACAATTGACAAAACTTGTATGACACTCGACTCCAGGATTTGCAATTTTTGACAATTCTTGTACGACAATGTACTGGCTTTCGTATGACTTTCTAGGGGTTCTGACATGACTTTTGGAAAAACTCATACGACAATTGAAATTTCCAAATGACTTTTGACTCAAAAAAGGAATTTTGTTTCAGATTTGCAATTTTTCAATTTTCTCAATTTTAGATTGTTTGCAAATTTCTCTGTCTAGATTTTGAAGATTAGTGTGATAGTTCATCTCAAGTAACCAAGTAGATATCAAGCATGCAGAACAACAATCAAGGGAGTAGGAAATCATCTTAAAAAAATGAAAAATGGCAAAAGAAACCTTTCTCATGAACAATCAAGAGTGACTTATTGTGCTAATCCCTAGAAATTATGCTTGTGTATGTTCAAAAAGTTTTTCAATAATGCACATAGACCTAGAAAATGAAAAATTTGGCCTCACTAGGGTTTGTAGTAATGGTCTAACTCTATAAATTTTATGATCTCAAGAGGGTGAACTCCAATCCAGGCACACCAAGGTTTCAACATAGTCTGAGAATTTAATTAATCAGGTTCCGCTAGGGAGATCTGACAGCCCAACAAGAGACCACACCTATGAAGATTTCCTCCATAAGGACATTTATATAGCGGTTGTTGCTACCACAGAAAAAATGGCTATTACCACTTGAGGTTCCATCCACATGGTTGACCCAATTAAGGGAATGTCGACTATGGTTAACCCTTTCTAAAGGTGACTCACAAGATATACCACATTGAGACTGGTTCCAGATTCAGGATCTGACTTTCTGATACTACCCAAAAAGGGAGTAGAGCATAGTCCTCTAGCCTTTTCACTTTTAACCAAAATAAAGAAGATAGATTAATCTGACATGCTAAGACTGGAACTATCTCGCCAAGATCTGTGGTGTCAGCAACTTATGATCTATCAATCCCTCTAGAGAGAGAATGTATCAATCAAAAGCTGAGGACTACAAATCTAATAAAATGCAAGATAATCTCAGTATCCTCCCTACCTATAAGGGGATCCTTTGTCAAGAAGAGCTTCGCATGAATAAACAAGCTAAAGAAATCCACTCTCTCAAGATCATCCACAAATAATGTTCATAGGGCCTATTTACTATGTGTAATAGATATGCAAAAAAAAGCAAATCTATGTTCGTTTTATAGCCCAAAATGAAGTCTGTGACATGAAAGCAGGAAAAGTCACACAAGCTTGACATGTGAGAGTTCATTTTATGTCCAAATCGAAATGTTATTAGATCAGAGTAGACTACCTAAATTCCTCACAACGCGCTTAGTAGATTTTACCTATTTTAGCAATTTAGGTGCATTTTCCAACCAGCAAAATTAGCAGATATTGACCAGAAACAGCGAATTTCAATTGTTAGGGTTAGTTGTTAGTCCAAATTCAAAATAAAATCTGGAAAACTCCCATAAAATCTTAAACGATAATTGAATTCTAGTATCAAAACTTGTACGACAGTGGGTCACCTCCCGCATGACAATCTGGAAACTCATACGACAATGGGTATCTGCTCGTATGACAATCAGGAAGCTTGTGTGATAGTGGGTATCCTTTAACATGAAAATATGAAAACTTGTACGACAACGGGTATAGCCTGGCACGATCCTCAAAAATATCAACTGTCGTACGACAGTCAAGGGGTCTTGGCATGACTCTCTGACAAAAGTCATACAGAAAATGTACAGACAAAATTTAAAAATAAAAAAAATGGTAGAAAATGAAATTGTGATGAAATGGAAACCCGTTTCAGGGCCCCACGGTGGGTGCCAGAAATGTGCGTATGAAAATTGAGCCTAGTTGCGGACACAACACTTCAATAAAACATTAGAGGTTAGCAAAAATCAAAATCTGACAATAATTGAAACTAAGCTAACCAGACGATTTACTGCCTTCTAGTAGGTGTGAGTATGGTTTTTCTAAGATTAGACTGAGATCAGTGACAATGCAACACCTCAACGAAGGATTTGAATGCAAAAGATGAATGAATTATGAAATGCAATTAATCTGTATTTTTGGATTTTGTATGCAATTAAGATGAAAACTAAATAAACTTGATCTAGGATGAATGAAATGCAGATTTTAACTAACAATGATATGAAAATTATGAAAATGATGAAAAACTATGATCTCACAAATTGTTTGTCGCAAGAAGCTTCAATTCTTCAGATGCTATTTCACCAAAGTGTTCACGTAATTTCAAGAATTCAAGATATGAATGTGAAGAGCTGAGCCTTGATTTTATAGAAATCTAGGGCTTGCGAGTGCGTGGGAAAAGCCATAAATCACTATTGATGAACTCAGGTTGATTTTTGAGTTATCAATAAATCAGAGATAATTAACTCACAAAAATCAAGCAAAAGAAGCGTTTAACTCAAAATAGAGTTTAGATAAAATTTCAACTCACATGTGTATGCTGAGTTTAAATTTAAAATTGGTTGTTGATTTCTAGTTGACTTCTTTTCTGATTGTGCATGATTTAATTATAAATTAATTTTAAAATAAAGTGATTTATTCTTAACTTAACTGATTTTAAATTTAAAAATAACTGATTTATGGGTTAATCAATTATTAAATCAAACGTTTATTCTAAAACTATATTATTAAATATTGACAACTTAGATTTAATCAATTAAATAAATATTTAATCAATTATTTGCAGGAGATTTTGATTTATTGTCAAAATAAAATAATATAATTAAGAATAAATAGAATTAATTCTAATTAAATAATTAAGTGGCAAAATTAAACTTATTAATTAAATATTCATAATATTCGATTAATCAATTTTTTGGATAAATAAGATTTATCACCAAATAATCATTAAATTAAAGAAAATTAAGATAATTAGGAATATTCAAGGAATATTCCCCGATACAGAATTAGGATGAAATCAATTAGAATTTTGATAACTTGATGTGCAGATGTGCCTTAGTTAGGACTTTTGTATCGATTTTGCTCAATTTGATGATGTAGAGGGTTAATGAACTTATAGCCCATTTTTGGGATATTGAAATAAAAACATATAATATGAACTAGTATAAATTATCATGATATATGTTTACAATTTATAGCAATAGATGCATCATGAAATGTTAGGGGCCTTTAGGTCCCTAACATGAGAAGGAAGGTGAAATGTCATCTAGATAAATTAATTAAGTAATATTTTCCTACTACAAGGACCCAAGTGCAACATTGGTGATGGGAACCCATTCGTCAAATAGGGCTGACAATGGTCTAGACTACTCCATGTAGCTGAGGGCTGCGCTAGGAGCTTGGAATTATTTGGAACATGAACCTGATCAATCCATTTATGATAGATGAGGAAATTGGATATTTTGGAGAGCTCAATAAAAATTATCCAAGCTATCATTCATGCTCTAGCTTATTTAGGGGTAGTTCTATACAATGGAAATAAGTAGTAGTATGGGATAAGGTCACCACTAAGTTTTCTCCCTATTAGATGGTTGGTTGCTTGTGGGCGGAGACTCTAATGTGACCCTATATTTATTAGAAAATGTGGAAGAGATTAAAAAGTATCTCCAGAGGATGTTAGGAGTGTTGTTGACATTCGTGTGTTGTCATTGATGTCAACATATATTGTGAAGGATTGTAGAACTGATGATGAAGATATCGAGAAGAATGTTTCACTAAGTGTAGGTAAGAGTGTAGAAGGCATGTGATGATCTGTGTTACATCTCTGAGTCTATGAGCTTGTATTTAGGTACTGGACAGTGTTTAGAATGGTTGTTTATGATCGTAGAATTTGATTAGTTGGTTATAGTAAGTTAAAGTGGAAACAATGTGGACTGGTCACAGGACAGTGTAGAGGATAACAATGAAGTGGTTACTATATTTTTATGTATAAAATGTATGCAAGATGGAGTTATTTCTGGTGAGCTTAGGACATGACATAAGAAATGTGGCACTTCACCTTATGTGGACATGAGGTCTCAAGGATTGTGGTGACGTCAGTTGTGGTGTGTGCTAAGGCGAGGAGCTTGTTTTGGACTTGACCTATTCTAGTGGCGTGCTCAAGGATGGTGAGCTTGGATTTCATATCTAAATCTTATTTTTGTGTTATGTATTTATTGTATGATGTGTCTAGATGCCTTTGGTATCTTAGCAAGGTGTAATTTATTTAATTGTGCATTAGGGAAGTCCTAATAGGCTAACTCAATTGCTTGTTTTGTACTATTGTGTAAATAGGGATGTAACTCCCTATTGGTATGTGTGTGAAGGATAATAAGGAGATGTGAGATCTATTGTAATAATATAGATGTGTTTTAGAGAGAGTTGTGAAGTGAGGCATAATTGGATCTACTTTGGCAAGTGAGGTTGTTGTGTATTAGATCACCAAAATTGTATTTCATATTAACCCGTTGAAATAATGGAAAGGCTTTGACGTCTTATACATGATTCTCCAATAAATTATTAGCAACAATGATAATAATTTCTAGTTTGTCACTTCCAATCATGATTACCACCTAGCATGCACATCTTAATCTTCTCTTAGATGAAGAGAAAAAATTGCAAAAACCCACTTTACATGTCTGTCTGTCACATGTTGAGGGAGACGGATTCCCCACCTCTCACACAGCAGAACTTTTTTTAATGTTTCCATATAAAATTGGATTGAAAGAACCATAGTTTGGGTATTTATTAATCAAATTAAAAATTAATAAAGCACCTTGGTGTGCAATGTGTGTGGTCATCTATTTTTTCATAGTAGGTACATGAGGTCTATTGTGGGGCCATTTAACAAGTGGATGCATCTAAACAAAAAGCTAAAACATATATCTTACCAAGGGGGACACCTAGTTGTTTTTTTAAAACTTTCTTTATATATTTTACATTTGAGTTTGTTGGATAGCAATTACGAACCCATCTCTCTCAACATGGCATAATGTGGGGAACGTCTATACAATGCCTAAAACTGTATCCATCATGAACTATGGTCATGATGGAATGCACAGATGGATGGTAGTGGCTATCCAGCCATGAAAATTGTTTTCTTTATATAACTTTTTACAAACTTTTGAATAAAAAACTAAGTGTTTCCCCTTCGTCTAGTTACATAGTTGTTGCCCTATGGATAACTGTAGTTCAAGTATATTGCATGATTTTCATCCTGTTCCATAGTTGTTTATACAAGAGAGCTTAGTGAAAATTAATATTTTAATGAAATGAAATTTATTGATTAATTGTAAAATAAAGTTCTATTTAATGCTTATTTTAAATAAAATATCAATTAAAATAGTATAAAATATAAAATGTAGAGATGCAAATTATAATGTAAATTGTAATATTTAAAATAATATATATTTTCTACATCATTATAAATTATATTTATGTATATGTATTTTGATTAAAAAATTTAAATTTAAATTTAAATAAATAAGTAATATAAATTTAATTTAATTTTGATTCATATAAATTCTCTTTTAATATTGTTATATATGGAATATTTAATTAATTATGATATATATATATACATACATAAATATATATATATATATATATATATATATATATATATATATATATATATATATATATTATATATATATATATATATATATATATATATATATATATATATATATATATATATATATATATATATACTATACATACATACATACATACATACATACATACATACATACATACATACATACATACATATATATTATGTATATGTAT